>JAFEMH010005620.1:0-65000 GCA_022495995.1 Adenophora triphylla var. japonica
GCGAGGTAAACATGAATATCTCACAAATGAATAATTATATATAACTTAAGAATATATAATACAAGCTAACTTGCTTTAGCTTTCATAGATATACACATGTTTGAATGAACAAACTATAGGGATCATTTTAATCCAAGATCCGGATAACCCCCTTTTGCTTCTATAATAGGCACATAAACTCATGGTCCTTTAAAACTTTAAAAGTGTTGATTTTTTTTTTGTCATTTCTCCATTATATGGTACACACTTTTAATAATATAAAGTTTTATGGGCCAAATTACAGTTTCATGCTCCAAAATCAAGCGTTTGCATGCATCTATGTTAGTTTAGATGATGAAAATTGAAATTTGCAACATTTCTAAAGAACATGGTGTGAGGACCCTGACCCGGAACCTACACGTAACCCGAGCTGGAGCGTCCTCAAAACTAACCCAAATTTCAATTCTATTTTAAAACCTTTTATTTAACATATCATAACCATTTTCAAAATAAGTCTACACCTTTTCACAATGGAGAAATAGTTGACTAACTTAGAAAGTACTGGTTTGTTTAGTTACAAAAAGACATCGGTTATAACAATAAAAGAAGATTTAATAATACAATTCCCATAAATGATTTATACTAAAGTACACTTCCTATACCAATCTAATCAAACCCAACAATTCCCAAAATATAACCTCCAAACTCCTCACCGCCCTTACTTGGCCGGTCCACCTGTCTCGGAATCTAAAACAGTAAAGGGAGAGGGGTGAGAATAAATCTCAGCAAGCTATTATGAATGCAGCAATATGCCATATAAGATGCAACACATAACAGTTGCACATAACACGTTGGAAAAGCTGTAAACACCTTACATTACCTTGGTTTACCTTTTCCCGTCCGAATGAGTCGTACAACATTGGGTATAATAATACTCCAATCTTACAGTGAGCCGCTTAAGCAATACTCACGTCTTATAAGACCCGTTTTTCGGGGAACCAAATAAGACATTAGCAACTACTGTAAGGCTTTTGGCTCACTACAGATGCTATACCCCAAACCGTGGCCGCTGAAGGGGACGGTCACAGTATAACATAATCCGATCACATTAGGTCACACTTCCATAATTGATCGTATTATGTTATACCCCCAAATGTCACCGACTCACACATAATCAAGCACATAATAGATACTTGAATAAATCCACAAGGGGATAAACAACATAGCAACATGGTAAAATATACTCATGCTCGATCAACATCATAGGGTAACATTTCTTTAACACACTATGCATAAATAAGCAATATAGCCACATGGTAAAATATACTCATGTACAACAATAATCGAGTGCAAAGCATTTACATAATACACTAAGCATAATCCAATCCATAAATAGGTACTCAAGTAAGATAATGAGATATCATCAACCTATCTTACTTAGTCATTATATGACAATATATGATTTCTATAAGGATCCAAGTTCCATTTACCAATTTAGAATCATTTCTGTTAAATTACCAAACTAGGTTAACTAGCGCTTTCCAAGCAACATTTAAGGTACTTCCCCAATTCCATTTTAATCGCTTAGGATGTCAATGTGTAGCCAAAGTATTCTACTTTAATCTAGGTTAGAGAGATTCTATTTCGGTTCGAGTTTGTTTAGGTTTAAACAGCTCTAAATTTAATGTGAAACACCAGGCCAGGGCACGACTCGTGCCTATGGGAACGACTCGTGCTCACTCCCTTAAGTCACTCAGAACGATTGGAACTCCAAAGAACGACTCGTGGTCACGATTTGGGTCAAGGGCACGACTCGAGCCAAGGGGCACGACTCGTGCCTCGGCCCAGAAATGTAACAACAAAGAAGAACAATCCACAATTTTCCAAGAATCCAAATTTTCCACCAAGTGCCTTCTAAGTTATCAACCTAAAGGAACTTTCTAACTTGGTTACTTACTTCTAACTCATTAAATCTCCAAGGTATCAAGTCCCACACCTAGATCATTTCCACTTGATTTTCCACCCAATTTACTACCAATTTTCAAGATTTCCATGTAATCCCTTTTTAGTCTAATCAATCCATCTTCTTACCCTTTTATCAACTTTCATAGACAATATCATACTTCACAACCTCATCCTAAATCATTTAAACCCAAAATGATATAACCTAGATCATTTATCACATGATTTCCAACCCATTTTTACTAACACATTTCAAGATTTAACATTCTAAATCTAACTCCACCCATTTCTTATACTTCCAAATTTACTTCCATTAACAATAATATCATACTATGTTATTTACCCATTTCTTAACTTCAAAGAGGATTCCAACCATTCTAAACTAGTTCCTTCCATTTCTTTCATTATTTAACACTTCCAAGAACACCCACATTTCCTTATGATCTAAATCAATTCTTTCCCTCCAAGGGAGTTACCAAAGCATCCTATGAGCATTTTAACAACAATAACAACAATAATTATCTCATGAACAATTAGAGAAGAGAAGGGTCATAATAACTCACATTAAAAATCGGAGATGGATCAAGGATTTCTTTAGCTTGATGAACTCCTCTTGGTCTCCCGATTCCAAAAGTGCTCCCGAATTGAAAAACGGTGAAGATTTGAGCTTGGTGGGAGCTTGAGAAGATGAAGCTCCATTAATGGGTTCCATGGAAAGTATGAGGGAGAAGTGAAGAGGAAGAAGAAGAAGAAGGAGTATATAATTGGTGAGAGAGAGGGGGGGGGCCGGCCAAGGGAAGAGTGAGGGAGGGTTTTGGGGATTTTTGTCCCCTACCTCAATTATTCCTTACCAAAACTCTTTCATTATTTTAAATTAATTCTCCCAATCCACAACATTTTATTTGTCCATTTATTACTACTACATTCTATTACTTTATTTATTTCTAATTATTATTTTTCCTCTAGAACATTATTTATTTTCTTATCATTTTATCCTAATATAAAAATCAAAAATATAAAATGATCACATAATATTAACCATAATATTAAAAGCACACAATATGGTGTTAAATTAGTGCCTAGGGTTAGGGTCGTTACACTCACTCCCCCTTAAAGAAAATTCGTCCCGAATTTGACCGTCACTTACCTAACAGATCAACCCGCCTCGGTTACATGTATACCTCAGACTTCAATTCCCCACTAATCTCTTCAATGTTGTAATTCTTCCCCAAAATTTTCTAATTCCAATAATAATATGATATTACCCTATAAGCTTCTCCAAACTCACCCCAACAAATTAGAGATCGATGTTTTCTTCCCAACTATGCCTCATACGGTTTTATCTCAATGCTAGAATGATAATTGCTATTATACGCACCCAACCACTGGTAATCGTAGGACCTATCGACTACTAAAATCCATTGTACATGCCCGTAGCGTATCATCAACAACAAGTAATGATTCCTCAACTTTTCACAAGGTTAAACTTAATAGCATTCCTACCTTCCCAAAAGGACTTTCCCGAACGATGTCTATCCGATTTAACACTATGAGTTTTATACAATCGAACTATCCCCTAACATAAGTGAGGACTTTATTAATAACATCTCGAACCCTCTCTTCAGTATAAACCTCAGTATAACCACGCCCATCGCCTTTCTCATAACTAACATCTCGTCAAGCTATATAAATAACGGGTAGAAAATATAATTCAACCTTCTATAACAAAATAACATACCCTCCTTTCCTTCCAATGCAACTTAATCACAAAATTGATAGTGATAAACTCTCAAGTTCAACCTAGAACTCTAAATATTTTAATAAATCTTCTAACATCAACATTCTATTATTACCATTCAATATTCCAATATGTTCAGGACTAGTGGCAAATCAATATTCAAATTGAAGGGTTGGCCGCCCACAACGGAGCCGATCCAATCACCAAAACAAAAACCGAGTCCACTGCGACTTCCACATTAATAACTCCACAATTTATCAATTATTTCTCGGATCAAAACTTTTTAATACAATTAATCACTATAGGGAAACTAGGTTGCTTTTCTACTTGCTTCTGTACGAACTATAACTTTAAAGTAACATGTCTTTCGAAAATTTACAACATTTTTCAAAATTCCAAGGATAGATAAAATGAGATCAAATGAGACTCGAATGGTTTATTTATTTAAAACTGTCCCATACCAGTTTTTAATTAACTAAACCACTCACACTTTTAAGAAATTTTCAAAAGATTGATAAGCTACCAAAAATAACTCGAGTGATTTAAGTATCTACAACCGTCCCATACCAGTAGTAGATAATTAAATTACTCACAGATTTTTAATGCTCACGAAAACGGTTTATTGGCCTTATTAAATCAAATTATCCCCGAAGGGCACAAATACTTACACAGAGGTCCAATATGAATTCCAAAGTTTTAAAACACCTTTAAAACAATTTTAACAAAATATTCTTGGTTGACCTCTATTTATAGTGTAGCCACCACTCATACTATTTAGACTTAGTTAATTTCTCTATAAGAAACACAATCTCGCAATACTATTACTATCCCCGATAAATAACACTAAAACAATCATTAAGATTATAACCAGGTAAATCATCCTCAATTCAATAATTCCTCTAGTTGAAAGTCCAACACTTTTATTTAATTTGAGTCATCTATTCACCACCTTTGATATTGGTATCGTACTTAACAACAACATATGGTAAACATCTAGTTCCCGATCAAATACCATAATTTCTAAATCAGAAAATATAATCGGAATTCACATAGATCAATCATTCCCAAATTTCAATTAAACATTACGGTATAATCTAACTTAACTCTCCATAACCATCAACAACTTAAAATCCGTACAACATCAATATCTTTCAAACATCACACTAATCCCTCATATGAGTTACGCAACTAAATCGACCTATAGGGTATGGTCATCCTAAGGTATCCTTTCTTCCCATAAGATTCATCCTCATTTTCTCAACTAATGATAATCAATTCTCAAAACGAACCATATACATATATTACCAATTTCTAAAGTTGATCCTTTAAGTCACCAATAACTGTATCTATTATACTTCTTCGCATTCACCCTATTTACCTCTCCATAACTAATACACACTCATAAACCAAAACGTTCATACTAGATACAAATGTTGTCTTAAGTACATCCTTACAACAATTATTCACTGCAATCGTAACACCCGAAATTCAACTGATAACCATTGAGTATCCTACAAATTCTAAAATCAGTCATGCAAATTATCAACAAGTGATAACGAATACTTATTGCTTACAGTTACTAATTTGAGATCTCTATAACCTTATAATTAACCACCAAGTATCATCTTTTCTAAATACAGTAACAATTTATCCTTACTGAGAATCGCTAAGCTAGTTATCTTCTTTATCGATTAATTTCTCAAGTTGAATCATCAATTCCATCATCCCAATTTGTATACTCTATCTAGGGATCCGAATTCCGAAATAGTGACTTATATCTACTCAGCTTCAATATCCTGGTATGATACCTGATGAAAACCCATTTTTGAAACTCACTTGAAAAACACCACTTAGTCAACTAATAATACATAAGGCAAAGTTATATTATTTCTATAAGGTCTCGTACTCGCGATATTTTATAACTCATATAATCTCACTTAGACTATCACTTCCAATACTAGTCTCATATACCTAGTCTCTACCACGCGACACCAATGTATAAATACTCACGCACGTTATACAACTATAAACTACTCTTAATTAGGTCATATACCTAACCTCAACTAAGAGTTCGCAAATTCATTTACCACTGTACATGAGATAACTTAAGTGTATTTTAAATCAAACATATCGCACAACCCAAATAACCTTTACATTCCTTAGGTCAGACTTTCGACATTTACGCATATGTGACATAATATCAATTAATAATTTATCCGACTCAATTACACTCAGAGGTAAATCAAACGTAGATAAGGAGACTCGCTTCTTGCGACAGTCCTCCTCAAACACAACAACTACTCAAATAATTCAGGTTAATATAACGATGATTCACGGATTGGTAACTCGACCAAATCCACCGGCAATACATGCCCACTTAATCACAACTACTAAGATAATTAAGGATGATTCGAGGTACGACCCCATAGGAGTAGAACCCCCAGCACATAAAACAACTTTTAGGCCAATTATGCACATAAAGATGAAATGTAATGTCACATGAGAACGAATGCACGAGGATTTATAAAAGTATGAACCCTAATTCCTGAGACAGGTAAAATACCTCAAATGATGGTGGGGAAATCTATCTTTCCAAGACTCACCTTTCCTTGATTCCTTGGTTGGTCAATATCATTTTCTGTCTTTGAACAAATTCCTGCATTAAACTCTCGACGTAAGTTACCACACACTCTCACTCAGCTAGACTCTACCCCGAGAATTCTAACCGAGCTCTGATACCAACTGTGAGGACCCTGACCCGGAACCTACACGTAACCCGAGCTGGAGCGTCCTCAAAACTAACCCAAATTTCAATTCTATTTTAAAACCTTTTATTTAACATATCATAACCATTTTCAAAATAAGTCTACACCTTTTCACAATGGAGAAATAGTTGACTAACTTAGAAAGTACGAAACTGTTTAGTTACAAAAAGACATCGGTTATAACAATAAAAGAAGATTTAATAATACAATTCCCATAAATGATTTATACTAAAGTACACTTCCTATACCAATCTAATCAAACCCAACAATTCCCAAAATATAACCTCCAAACTCCTCACCGCCCTTACTTGGCCGGTCCACCTGTCTCGGAATCTAAAACAGTAAAGGGAGAGGGGTGAGAATAAATCTCAGCAAGCTATTATGAATGCAGCAATATGCCATATAAGATGCAACACATAACAGTTGCACATAACACGTTGGAAAAGTCAGTAAACACCTTACATTACCTTGGTTTACCTTTTCCCGTACGAACAAGAGTCGTACAACATTGGGTATAATAATACTCCAATCTTACAGCCGAGCCGTTTAAGCAATACTCACGTCTTATAAGACCCGTTTTTCGGAACCAAATAAGACAAGAGCAACTACGTAAGGCTTTTGGCTCACTACAGATGCTATACCCCAAACCGTGGCCACGTAAGGGGACGGTCACAGTATAACATAATCCGATCACATTAGGTCACACTTCCATAATTGATCGTATTATGTTATACCCCAAATGTCACCGACTCACACATAATCAAGCACATAATAGATACTTGAATAAATCCACAAGGGGGATAAAGAACATAGCAACATGGTAAAATATACTCATGCTCAATCAACATCATAGGGTAACATTTCTTTAACACACTATGCATAAATAAGCAATATAGCCACATGGTAAAATATACTCATGTACAACAATAATCGAGTGCAAAGATTTATATAATACACTAAGCATAATCCAATCCATAAATAGGTACTCAAGTAAGATAATGAGATATCATCAACCTATCTTACTTAGTCATTATATGACAATATATGATCTCTATAAGGATCCAAGTTCCATTTACCAATTTAAAATCATTTCTGTTAAGTTACCAAACTAGGTTAACTAGCGCTTTCCAAGCAACATTTAAAGTACTTCCCCAATTCCATTTTTATCGCTTAGGATGTCAATGTGTAGCCAAAGTATTCTACTTTAATCTAGGTTAAAGAGATTCTATTTTGGTTCGAGTTTGGTTAGGTTTAAACAGCTCTAAACTTGATGTGAAAAACCAGGCCAGGGCACGACTCGTGCCTCTGGGCACGACTCGTGCTCACTCCCTTAAGTCACTCAGAACGATTGGAACTCCAAAGAACGACTCGTGGTCACGATTTGGGTCAAGGGCACGACTCGAGCCAAGGGGCACGACTCGTGCCTCGGCCCAGAACAGGTAACAACAGCAGCAACAATCACAATTTTCCAAGAATCCAAATTTTCCACCAAGTGCCTTCTAAGTTATCAACCTAAAGGAACTTTCTAACTTGGTTACTTACTTCTAACTCATTAAATCTCCAAGGTATCAAGTCCCACACCTAGATCATTTCCACTTGATTTTCCACCCAATTTACTACCAATTTTCAAGATTTCCATGTAATCCCTTTTTAGTCTAATCAATCCATCTTCTTACCCTTTTATCAACTTTCATAGACAATATCATACTTCACAACCTCATCCTAAATCATTTAAACCCAAAATGATATAACCTAGATCATTTATCACATGATTTCCAACCCATTTTTACTAACACATTTCAAGATTTAACATTCTAAATCTAACTCCACCCATTTCTTATACTTCCAAATTTACTTCCATTAACAATAATATCATACTATGTTATTTAGCCATTTCTTAACTTCAAAGAGGATTCCAACCATTCTAAACTAGTTCCTTCCATTTCTTTCATTATTTAACACTTCCAAGAACACCCACATTTCCTTATGATCTAAATCAATTCTTTCCCTCCAAGGGAGTTACCAAAGCATCCTATGAGCATTTTAACAACAATAACAACAATAATTATCTCATGAACAATTAGAGAAGAGAAGGGTCATAATAACTCACATTAAAAATCGGAGATGGATCAAGGATTTCTTTAGCTTGATGAACTCCTCTTGGTCTCCCGATTCCAAAAGTGCTCCCGAATTGAAAAACGGTGAAGATTTGAGCTTGGTGGGAGCTTGAGAAGATGAAGCTCCATTAATGGGTTCCATGGAAAGTATGAGGGAGAAGTGAAGAGGAAGAAGAAGAAGAAGGAGTATATAATTGGTGAGAGAGGGGGGGGGGGGGGCGGCCAAGGGAAGAGTGAGGGAGGGTTTTGGGGATTTTTGTCCCCTACCTCAATTATTCCTTACCAAAACTCTTTCATTATTTTAAATTAATTCTCCCAATCCACAACATTTTATTTGTCCATTTATTACTACTACATTCTATTACTTTATTTATTTCTAATTATTATTTTTCCTCTAGAACATTATTTATTTTCTTATCATTTTATCCTAATATAAAAATCAAAAATATAAAATGATCACATAATATTAACCATAATATTAAAAGCACACAATATGGTGTTAAATTAGTGCCTAGGGTTAGGGTCGTTACACATGGAGTACAAGTGCTTAATATAGAAGCGAATGGGGAGTTATCTGCAAAATTGAGGGTTTCTCTACCTTTTGCTAACTCATTTTGTGAGCAAAATTTTATAACGTTCTTTTGTGCCTCTAGCATTGCTCTATTCTAAATTAACCCCCTCACATTTTCTAATGAGTCTTAATTGAAATCTCAAACTCATTATGTGAGTCAATAGCCAAACAAATGTAAATATCTATATGACAAATATTAACAAAAATGTGATAATATTTATAACTCAATAAACCACTATCAGCAACTTAAATGTAAAGTAAGTTTGTTGGTTTCAAAATGAGGCAAAAAGGCAAAAAACACTCATTTCGAAATAAATATCATAGTTGACATGTCAACATTTAAAAAAATATGCTTAATAGTTTGTACAATGTTATAATTGCACTACATCACTTTTCTTATTTGAAAACCCGAAATTTGTTTTAGAATGAACCAAAACGAATGGTGCGACAATTATTCCAGCAAACAAAGAGAAAGTAGTTGAGTCGGTCTCTGGAGAAACACGTTTCTCCATAACTTATTGAGAAACGTGTTCTGAATATCCAGAAGCTTTGGGATGGATATCCTGAAAAAAAAAATTGGGGCTAAGCCAAATTCTAAATTTCTGGATATTACTTTCATAAGGTTCTGGATATCCAGAACATTGAATATTGATATCGAGAAGCCTTGGGACGGATATCCAGGAAAAAAAGATTTGAAGCCAAATCCAATGCCAAGACCAAATTTATGATTCTGGATATTACTTTCATAAGGTTCTTGATATCCAGAACATTGAATATTGATATCCAGAAGCTTTGAAACGGATATCCAGGAAAAAAAGGTTTGGGGCAAAGTCCAAGGCCAAGGCCAAATTTCTGATTCTAGATATCACTTTCATAAGGTTCTGGATATCCAGAAGCCTTGGGATGGATATCCAGAAAAAAGAGTCGTGCCATACTTATGGAGAAACGTGTTCTGGCCTGCATTGTCGCGCGACAAGTCGGGCCCCGTTTCTCCATAAATTATGAAGAAACTCATTTCTCCCCAGATTTTACGAAAGTAGTTATAGGAAAATGAAACCAATTAAAGAATTTTAGTTCTATTGGTATCCAGTATTAACATATATAATGGAGGTCGATAGTTCAAATCATGTTAATGACATGTGCTAACCTATATAGGCCAATTGTTGTAGCCCGATTGATATTTTATTTATTATTAACAAAAAACACCCATTTTTAAAAATAAAAATAGGAAGATAAATACCTGTTTTGAATTTATTTTTTTTAAGTTGTTTTCAAAATTCGGCCTCTTTCTCACGTTCAAGAATGAAAGATAATGGATCACATTTAAATTGATTATTTTCTCATTTTCAGAGGGGTGGATTCATACTTGAGAAGTTTGAGGGTCCGCAATAATCTGGCCATCTAGAGCTTTGAAATCGCAACCCGAGTGACAACCATTCTGTCACATTCAACTACTTCAAAGATCCAAAAGACCTGCAAAGATGTGTTCGTGGAGTTGAAACAATATTACGATTTGTTGAATCAGATGCATTCTCAAACTACAGAGTTGCTAATCTCACGGGTCAAGACATTCTCAATATTACTGCGCGTTTGCCACAAAACTTTCCGGTACATGCCAACACATCAACATCCCTAGAACAATTTTGCAAAGATATAGTAAAGACAATATGGCATTATCATGGAGGGTGTCAAGTTGGAAGAGTAGTTAATCATGATTATAAGGTTCTATGTGTGGCTGGTCTTCGGGTCATTGATGGATCAAAGTTGAACTCTTCGCCTGGAACTAATCCTCAAGCGACGGTGATGATGCTTGGACGGTACCTGGGAGTTAGAATACTAAAAGAAAGGTCATGAAGTGATCCGATTGCATACAAAACAACATCCAATTGATTTAATTGTTCAATCTTTCATTAGAGGTTTTTTATGTTTATTGTGTTGGAATTAGCATACAATCCATTGAATGAAATATACCCACTAGATTTTATGCAAAAAAAAATTGTTGTATTTTTTTATCCTCTTCATGCTTAGTTTACAGCATATATACCATGTGTTATGACCCAACACATTAAACAAAGGGTTTTGATGCAGAATTATCCAACAATCAACTTCAAACATTAACCAGAGCTCATTGATTTTTCAGTTTTTTCAAAATGTCCTCAATAAACTTTCACATTTAATGTGCTCACTCCAATAAGATAATGAGGAAACTTAAACTTTTCATTGACTGGTAGAATATAAATACAATTACAAGAGTATATGCAGTTATTTACAATCCTAAATCAAGGCTGATGTCAAGGCTACGAGAATTATGGTAGAGATTGTTTCCTAAACTATTTCTACAACTATGGTAAGGATTGAATATATAACATTTACATTGAATATAATATTCACACTATCTTTGACCTTGGAGATTTTGATCCATAGGATCTTTATTTTTAACATGCCCCCGCAAGACGGACGATAGGAAGGAGGCTCCATCTTGCACATCAAGAAATGTAAACGGGATTTGAGAAGTGGGTTAGTGAGAACATCAACAAGTTGATCATCGCCGGAGATATGGGTGACATGTAAGGATCCTTGTTGAACTTTGATGTAGCGGGTAATGCAAGTGACGACCCTGAAGAAGTCCAGGCGGCCGCCTCCCTCCTTGGTGGATTCCACACGAGTAGGTTAGGCGAACAAATATTTTTGAATAAATCAATGCTTTTCTTGCCTTCGGGAAAAAATTTAACACTTGTCCGTCCCAATGAAACAAGTATTTTGAATACATTCGCCCCTTTTGAAAGTTTTGAGGTTTTTGAGTCCTATTTAGTTACCATATAGGTTAGGCGAAGAATCCACCAGGAAAAGAGAGAAAACTCTTCAAAAAAAAATTCAGAAGAATCTAAATACAATGATATTTTTATTATTGATCATGGGGAGATTGTGGAAGAGTCCATGGAGGACGCTAATTTTTCATTCATTGTTGACTCTGAGGAAGATGAGACGGACGAACAACAGAAGGATGAGATTGATGTGTTAAATTTTTTTTCGAAGGCAAGAAAAGCATTGATTTATTCAAAGTATTTGTTCTTCTGGGGCGGATCTTGCCAAATATCGGATATGAACTCGGGATCGAGTTCTTTTGAAGAGTGGTTGACTGATGTAGGAGGAATTGGGGATGGAATTCACGGCGGAGTAACACAAAGCCAACAACCCAGGCGGGTGCCTCATCCAGCTCCAAGCGAGCGCCTCAAGGTGGATTCAACCAGCAACAACCTTCGGCTGCCCAGACGGCCGCATCACTCCCTCCTGGCGCGCACCTCACCGTGGATTGACGAGGAGTTTCCCTTCTGGCTCTCAGGCGGCCGCATGAATCTTCCTCGGGCGGGCGCCTCGACAACGACGGGTTAATGGTTTAATTGTTTCGTTTTTCAATTTTGCTGAATGTTTGGTATTTTAAATTAGGGGTATTTTGGTCATTGATTGGTTATTTCGTTTTAGGGTTTGTGTTAGGGTTTTGAGAGAGTATTTAAACATCTTTAGGGCATTGTTAAACGCAGTTTATGATATTATTAATTTGAAGAGTTTTTCTCTTAATTTCTGGTGAATTCCAGATTACTGTCGGTGGATTCCAGTATTGTTTTTGAGGATTCTTGGCTCGAAGAATTCTTGTGATTAGTGCGCTAATCACGAAATTTATCGTGCTTCTGTGCTGCGTTAACCGCCTCCCTCCTTGTTGAACTTTGATGTAGCGGAATTTTGAAGAGTTTTCTCTCTTTTCCTGGTGGATTCTTCGCCTAACCTATATGGTAACTAAATAGGACTCAAAAACCTCAAAACTTTCAAAAGGGGCGAATGTATTCAAAATACTTGTTTCATTGGGACGGACAAGTGTTAATTTTTTTTCCGAAGGCAATAAAAGCATTGATTTATTCAAAATATTTGTTCTTCTGGGGCGGATCTTGCCAAATATCGGATATGAACTCGGGGTCGAGTTCTTTTGCAGAGTGGTTGACTGATGTAGGAGGAATTGGGGATGGAATTCACGGCGGAGGAGCTTCTGGCATTGAGGCTGATGTAGGAGGAACCGATGATGGAATCTGCACCAAGAAAGGATATTTGACGAAGTCAAATATATCAATTAATTTTGTATTTTAATTACTATCTTAGGACTTAATTTGTTTTAGTTTATATTTTATTGCTTATTTTCGTCATTAATTTTAATAGGTTGTTTAGGGATGATTTTAGAGTAGATTTTGAGAAGATTTACTAGTTTTTGAGTCCTATTTAGTTACCATATAGGTTAGGAGTAATTCTAGAAGGTTTAGGATTGTTTTTCAAGTTTTATGGGCACTATAAAATAGGCCTAAGATTGTAATCCGAAAATTAGCTTTTGATAAATTGAATTTTGAAGAGTTTTCTCTCTTTTCCTGGTGGATTCCAGATTACTGTTGGTGGATTCCAGTATTGTGTTTGAGGATTCTTCGCTTGAAGGGTTCTTGTGATTAGTGCGCTAATCACGAAATTTATTCGGCTTTCGTGCTGCGTCAGTTGGTATCAGAGCAGGCTTAACTTGTCTTTCATCACATCACTGATTCGTTATGGGGGATCAAGTAACAAGATCTGATGACGAGGTTATTCACGAAATAGATCGTCGATTGGATCGTACTCGACAACAGGAACAATATTTTCTAGCGTTAGAGGACGAAGAACTCGACGAAGCGGACAAGCATGATCGACGTGTGCAGAAATATAAATCAATCAGAGATCTGAATCGGGCATCAAGGGAGCGAGTGCTTAGGCAGCGACATAGGATGGAAGCCAAATTTTATGCTGACAAAGCCGATCACTACACTACCAAGATTCAGAAACAGAAAGCGCGTAGATCTGCAATCCATAAACGTGCTGAAGAAGAACGTCGGGGCCAGTTCAAGGTCTTGTTGCAGAATAACAAAAATTGTGCTCAAGAAGAACGTCGCGGGGAAAGCCTCCACCGAGTCAAGCCGATTGAAGGGAAAGGAGTGGTGATTGAAGGGAAAGGATCAGATTCAAATAGGGGAGATTTAGTTGCAGTTAAGTCCGCGAAATCTGAAGAGAGGGTTGAGGAAAAGGAAGATTTATGTGCAAAATACGAAATCATTCAGATATGTGGTGAAATTGTTCCCGCAAATATTATGGTTCCTACAAATATTATGGTCCATGATCATGCCCTAGTCGAGCCCATGAATAAAGATGTGGGTGGTATTACTTGGTCTGCACCATCAATTTTTGATATGGTTGTGGGTGTTATTGATTGGACAGAAGGATTTAAATACGATGATATTTTTATTGTTGATCATGGAGAGATTGTGGAAGAGTCCATGGAGGACGCTAATTTTTCATTCATTGTCGATTCTGAGGAAGATGGGACGGACGATCAACGAAAGGATGAGATTGATAGTTTTAATTTTTATCCGGACAAAATTGGTTTACATCAAATCTTGCAAAAGGGCCGAATTTATTCCAAGTATTTATTTCGATGGAATGGCTCCTTTCAAACATCGGATGTGAACTCGGGGTCGAGTTCTTTTGAAGAATGGGTGACTGATGTAGGAGGAACCGAGGAAGGAATCTGCATCAAGAAAGAATATTTGACGAAGTCAAATATATCAATTAATTTTGTATTTTAATTACTATCTTAGGACTTAATTTGTTTTAGTTTATATTTTATTGCTTATTTTCGTCATTAATTTTAATAGGTTGATTAGGAATGATTTTAGAGTAGATTTTGAGAAGATTTACTAGTTTTTGAGTCCTATTTAGTTACCATATAGGTTAGGAGTAATTCTAGAAGGTTTAGGATTGTTTTTCAAGTTTTATGGGCACTATAAAATAGGCCTAAGATTGTAATCCGAAAATTAGCTTTTGATAAATTGAATTTTGAAGAGTTTTCTCTCTTTTCCTGGTGGATTCCAGATTACTGCTGGTGGATTCCAGTATTGTGTTTGAGGATTCTTCGCTTGAAGAGTTCTTGTGATTAGTGCGCTAATCACGAAATTTATTGTGCTTCCGTGCTGCGTCAGTTAACTGACGCAGCACGGAAGCCGAATAAATTTCGTGATTAGCGCACTAATCACAAGAACCCTTCAAGCGAAGAATCCTCAAACGCAATACTGGAATCCACCAGCAGTAATCTGGAATCCACCAGGAATAAAGAGAAAACTCTTTGAAATTCAATTAATCAAAAGTTAAAAACTAAGTTTAAGAATGGCCTAAGAGTGTTTAAATACTTTCTCCAAACCCTAAACAAACCCTAAAATGAAAATAACAAACATAGACTAAAATACCCCCTAAGTAAATAATTGAAGAACAGTAATAATAAAACAAACGCAAAAACCATTTAATACTCTCGTCATTTGAGGCGCCCGCCTGAGGTGGAACCATGCGGCCGCCTGGGACTCCGCAACATTGCCCTGCTTGGAACAGTTTGAGGCGCCCGCTTGGGTTGTGTTGAGGCGTCCGCCTCTGATGTAGGAGGAAGCGAGGAAGGAATCTGCACCAAGAAAGGATATTTGACGAAGTCAAATATATCAATTAATTTTGTATTTTAATTACTATCTTAGGACTTAATTTGTTTTAGTTTATATTTTATTGCTTATTTTCGTCATTTATTTTAATAGGTTGATTAGGGATGATTTTAGAGTAGATTTTGAGAAGATTTACTAGTTTTTGAGTCCTATTTAGTTACCATATAGGTTAGGAGTAATTCTAGAAGGTTTAGGATTGTTTTTCAAGTTTTATGGGCACTATAAAATAGGCCTAAGATTGTAATTCGAAAATTAGCTTTTGATAAATTGAATTTTGAAGAGTTTTCTCTCTTTTCCTGGTGGATTCAGTTCATGTGGTGGATTCCAAGATTGTGTTTGAGGATTCTTCGCTTGAATAGTTCTTGTGATTAGTGCGCTAATCACGAAATTTTATCGTGCGTCTTTGCGTCGCTAACCGACGCAAAGACGGAAGCCGGATAAATTTCGTGATTAGCGCACTAATCACAAGAACCCTTCAAGCGAAGAATCCTCAAACACAATACTAGAATCCACTAGCAGTAATCTGGAATCCACCAGGAATAAAGAGAAAACTCTTTGAAATTCAATTAATCAAAAGCTAAAAACTGAGTTTAACAATGGCCTAAGAGTGTTTAAATACTTTTCTCCAAACCCTAAACAAACCCTAAAACGAAAATAACAAACATAGACTAAAATACCCCCTAAGTAAATAATTTAAGAACAGTAATAATAAAACAAACGCAAAAACCATTTAATCCTCTCGTCATTTGAGGCGCCCGCCTGAGGTGGAACCATGCGGCCGCGTGGGACTCCGCAACATTGCCCTGCTTGGAACAGTTTGAGGCGCCCGCTTGGGTTGTGTTGAGGCGTCCGCCTCTGATGTAGGAGGAACCGAGGAAGGAATCTGCACCAAGAATGGATATTTGACGAAGTCAAATATATCAATTAATTTTGTATTTTAATTAATATCTTAGGACTTAATTTGTTTTAGTTTATATTTTATTGCTTATTTTCGTCATTAATTTTAATAGGTTGATTAGGGATGATTTTAGAGTAGATTTTGAGAAGATTTACTAGTTTTTGTGTCCTATTTAGTTACCATATAGGTTAGGAGTAATTCTAGAAGGTTTAGGATTGTTTTTCAAGTTTTATGGGCACTATAAAATTGGCCTAAGATTGTAATTCGAAAATTAGCTTTTGATAAATTGAATTTTGAAGAGTTTTCTCTCTTTTCCTTGTGGATTCAGTTGCTATGGTGGATTCAGTATTGCGTTTGAGGATTCTTCGATTGAAGAGTTCTTGTGATTAGTGCGCTAATCACGAAATATATCGTGCCGTCTTTGCGTCGATTAATCGACGCGCCGACAGCTGAATAAATTTCGTGATTAGCGCACTAATCACAAGAACCCTTCAAGCGAAGAATCCTCAAACGCAATACTGGAATCCACCAGCAGTAATCTGGAATCCACCTGGAATAAAGAGAAAACTCTTTGAAATTCAATTAATCAAAAGCTAAAAACTGAGTTTAACAATGGCCTAAGAGTGTTTAAATACTTTTCTCCAAACCCTAAACAAACCCTAAAACGAAAATAACAAACATAGACTAAAATACCCCCTAAGTAAATAATTTAAGAACAGTAATAATAAAACAAACGCAAAAACCATTTAATCCTCCCGTCATTTGAGGCGCCCGCCTGAGGTGGAACCATGCGGCCGCCCGGGACTCTCGCAACATTGCCCCGCTTGGAACAGTTTGAGGCGCCCGCCGGGTTGTGTTGAGGCGTCCGCCTCTGATGTAGGAGGAACCGAGGAAGGAATCTGCACCAAGAAAGGATATTTGACGAAGTCAAATATATGAATTAATTTTGTATTTTAATTACTATCTTAGGACTTAATTTGTTTTAGTTTATATTTTATTGCTTATTTTCGTCATTAATTTTAATAGGTTGATTAGGGATGATTTTAGGGTAGATTTTGAGAAGATGAGGCTTTGACCAATAAGCCCCTCAGATAAATGAAAACGACCAATAAAATCAGACATTTTTTAAACTCGCCAATAAGTCCCTATATTTTTGTTGGACCAAAATGCCCCTTTGCCACATAGTCGCCCACCCACTTCTCCTATGCGTGATGTGCCCAGCTCTTTTCTCTCTCTCTATCTTCTTTTATTTCGTTTTTTCTTATCTATTTTTTCTCTCTCTTCCTTTTTTTTTTCTCTTAAATTTTTAAAATGCAATATCTCAAAATCTAAAAGTCAAAAAAATAATCCGAAACTACTGTTTTAATCTCATCGCCAAGATGAATCAAACAAGTTTACTCATCATATATTTCAAAATTTATGAATAAAATAAAATTATTTTTCATTTGTAAAAATCTGAGAAAATTATTTATCATTTATTCACACATGAGTATAACTGTATAATGGTTTTCACATTTATAAACTGAGAATTCTATTTCACAGTTTTGATGTAAATAACTGTATAATGGTTTTCACATTTATAAACTGAGAAGTCTATTTACAATTTTGATGTAAATAACTGTATAATGGTTTTCACATTTATAAACTGAGAAGTCTATTTCACAGTTTTGATCTAAAAAACTGTATAATGGTTTTCACATTTATTCATATCTCAACCAACAATTGTGAAATAGACCTCACTGTTGTGCACAAACAATTATAATAACTGAGAAATTTACCTCACAGTTGTACACAAACAATCAACAACTGATAAATAACGGGTAAACCAAACATACTAAGTAGCAAATTAACTGTGAAATTGACCTCACAGTTCTCAGTTTAGAAAGGTCAACAACCAAATCATTTCACATTTATAAATAACTGTGAAACTGACCTCACAGTTTTGGAAGTGTGAAAAACATTTCACACTTATTCACTGTGGTGTGTTATTTTTTCCATCTATATCATACTTGGATCAAGAAAGAGGCTATCAAATATTATATTAAATTTTAGAGCATAGTTTTATTTTTATTTGTGTGATTAATGTTGTTGGGCCAAATATGGCACAAGATATGATGCACAATGAAAAGATGAGTACTGATGGCACATTAGAATGGAGAATAAGGCCTAATACATAACAACACAAGGTTTTAATATAATAGAGTGAGAGCTGATCCAAGTAACAACAATGGATCAACTATTTACAGTAGAAACAAAAGCCACCCGCCCACTACTGTTTAATTCCAAACAAAAAAGAAACCATATTCACGAAGCTTCATGAAGCTCTCCCTGCCAAGCCAAACCATACCAAACAAAACAAAACAATTACTATTAAATAATCAAAAGGCATTAATTAGAGCAAGTATATATATAAATAAATGATAATTAAATAACTCACTTTCTTGTGGGAGTTGGTCATAAAATCAGAAAACTTGTTCTTGCTGGACTTTGCCGTAGTATTTGCTGATGATGTGTTCCCTAACGAATTTGTTGTAAATGAAAGCAGCTCCCCTGAACTGAGGTAGCACCAGCCATCACAGTTTTGATGTAAATAGTTTGTATAATGGTTCATATGCATTAAGCTTCATATGCATTTCAAGATAAGTCGGGTAACTACAACTGTAACATAGCCCTATCCCCCTTGCATCTGTTAGAAAAATAATAGATGTCATAGTCCTAAAATTAGAGTTTGACAAACTAGAGTGAGCAGGTGGTAAACTAGTTCAATAAAAACCCATATGCAGTAGTACTATTTCCTACCCTCTGGATAAGAGGGGTAAAAGCAAAGAATTGCTTTCACACACCATGTGACCAATGTTGTGTGAAACAATAGGCAAAGAGAAGGAGTAACAACCGTGTGTTGATTTCTAAGGAATCTGCGTATTTTTTTTAATATGTTGAATGTCTTGGCTAAGTCTAATTGCGATGCTGCTATGGCCAAACTCCTCCTCCACCTCCCTCAATGCTATCTTAATGTCATCAACATCTCTTTCATCCATTTTCCCGCTAGGCAATGCAACTTCTCCTGCAACATATCAAAAAGATACACCCATTTCACTTCACTCAGGCATTTCATCAAACAGTAATGAAGCACTTGACAACATTTCAATTCTTAACCAGAATGAGAGGATAGAGAAGATCTTTTGGTGAGAATTACTCGCTAATCGCTTTCTCCCGCCTTCGAAAGACAAATCCGATCAACAGCTTTCCGTCTAGGTTTTTTTTGATTGATGAGGAAGTTGGGTTTTCAAAGTTGCGGATTCTACGTTGAAACCCAATTGAGATTTGTAGGAACGAAGCTGTTGAGCCAAGTCCACCAATTTTTGGGAACCTCCATTGGAATCCAAAACGAAGGACACTATTGAAGAAGTCGGGGAGAGAGATGGCGTGTGTTTGCTTTGAGATGGGGAGGTGAGGGTAGTTTTGCCATTTAAAGTTATTATAAAGAGGACGGGGACTCTACGGGGGTTTCGATTTCAACACAGGGATCCTAAGGTAGAATTTGAAATGTAATATTTTTATTGGCAAATTCCACCCCATCTCAGGGATTTATTGGTAAAAAACCCTGAGAAGATTTACTAGTTTTTGAGTCCTATTTAGTTACCATATAGGTTAGGAGTAATTCTAGAAGGTTTAGGATTGTTTTTCAAGTTTTATGGGCAATATAAAATAGGTCTAAGATTGTAATCCGAAAATTAGCTTTTGATAAATTGAATTTTGAAGAGTTTTCTCTCTTTTCCTGGTGGATTCCAGATTACTGCTGGTGGATTTCAGTATTGTGTTTGAGGATTCTTCGCTTGAAGAGTTCTTGTGATTAGTGCGCTAATCACAAAATTTATCGTGCTTCCGTGCTGCATCAGTTGGTATCAGAGCCTGGTTTCATTGGGCGGTATTATTTGGTCTGCACGAGTAGACAATAGTGGTTTATGAAGTTTAGGAATGTAAAGGACATTACGCATACGAAAAGAACGATTATTGAGATTTAAAGACGAGTTTCCAACATGTGATATATGCAACTTAGAACCATTACCAAACTTGTTCACGAAGGAGGGAGGCGGCCGCCTGGACTTCTTCAGGGTTGTCACTTGCATTACCCGCTACATCAAACTTGTTCACGAACAAAGTGAAAAGCTAATGCGATTTGTTTCATTTGAGAGTGGAAAATTGAATTGGCAGAGTAGTGAGTAGCTCTAAAATTGTCACATTATATGCTGGGATGAGAAGTCAAGTTCAGACAACAATGATTTTAGCCATAACAGTTTGGAAGTAACTACAACAACTGCTCTAAATTCAGCTTTAGTTGATGAACGGGCTAGGGCTCGTTGTTTCTTTAAACTCCAGTACATAGGATTTCGACCAAGGTACACAATGTAACCAGTGGTGGAGAGGAATTGATCCTTGTCACCAGCCCAATTTACATCGTTGAAGGCATGGAGATGTAAAGGAGAATTATGATAAAACATAAGACCATGATGAGCAGTACAATTGAGACCGTAGCTGTAACACCTCCAATTTTCCATAAATAACAATAATACTTATTTATAAATAAATACCCTCAAAAGGGCAAAACTATAACCATAATTCAAAAAACTAACTAAAATTCAAAATACCTTAAATGCGGATAACGTCTTAAAAGTAATGTAATAGGGTCCCATATGTCCTTCTTCAGGCACTGGGATAACTATAAGGGTCCACATGTTCCTTTCCAGAACTATGGATAACTATTGGGGTTCACATATCCTTTTCAAAATTATGGATAACTATTGGGGTCCACATAACCTTTTCAGAATTATGGATAACTATTTGTCCTACACAGGACGATTGGATAACTTTACTTTCACAAAACTTTACTTTCACAAAAATTTACTTTGTTAACTTTCAAAGGTACTCATATAATCAAGAACACAACAATAACAATAACAATCATACTCATGATATTCCAATTGAACAATAACATATCAAAAGGGTTGATATCCAAAGAACGCTAACACAACAGAATGGATATATTTTTAAAATGCTACCTGCCACATAGGTAGATATAACTTTACAAAAACAGAGAATGGATTCCTAAACAAGGAATGAAACCAAGTAACTAAGAACGTAATCACTTACCTTAGCGTTACTTTGTAGCTTCAAAATCCCACGCACACGAATCTACAATCATGCAAACATAGGTCTTAGGGTACAAGTAATGCTCCTTTACTTAATCCCCAACTATTATCTAAAGTCACATTATCCTACGAGTTATTCTTCTTTAACTCTTTTTAAAGATTACTATTTTACCTTTTAGGTTTTTCCCCAAATACCCCTAGGGTTTCTAAGCTTACAAACCTTATTCAATTCCTTTTGGTATCTATTCTCACTCTAAGTGCAGTATTCACAGCACACACAAACACTATTCACAGCATATGAAAAATACTATTCACAGCAAATGAAAAACACACACAAACACACTCTACACACACTAAACCCTAACAATACCCACACACATCAACACACTCACACACTACAGCATACGCACACACACAACAGCCCACAAAACACACACTGCACACACACACACACGCAGAGACACACACACACACACAAAGTCATGCACACACACTGCACACCCCAAAAACACACACACGACACATACTAAAAACACATAGTAACCCTAATTATTCTCCTTTAATCCTCTAGCATAATCCTCTAGCATGCAAAACCCTAATTATATGTTTAGATTTTAACATGTAAGACCCATCAATATTAATCAATACTAGATCTAGGATTATACTCATATTGAAAACAATTAACATACTTGATTTCAAAACCCTAATATGTATTCTATTGGTTTAGGGCCATAAGAGGTTATAATATCTTGTTGAACTTGTTCATGAACAAAGTGAAAAGCTAGTGCGATTTGTTTCATTTGAGAGTGGAAAATTGGATTGGCAGAGTAGTGAGTAGCTCCCAAATTGTCACAATATATGGTGGGTAATTGCTGAGATGAGAAGTCTGTTGGGTTTTGGGGTTACAAGCGCGGAGGAAGACTTTAATGTAAACATATCCTGCCTCAATGTAGTTTCCATAAGGAGTGATACCGGCAAGTATGATGGCATCAACATCGACAAGTATCGGAGAGGGTATAGAGACGTTGTTCATTGGGTTATCTTGCATGCCTTGACTAACAATAGAATTATCCAAGACGACTTTGATGTTATAGGATCGGAGGTGTTGTTTTGGCCCCACGCCACTCAACATCAAGAGCTGTGGGCTTCCTAGTGCACCCGAGGAAAGTATAACCTCACTCTTGGGGCCAGCCTTTATATATGCTCTATGTGGACGCCCTAACGAGTCTGTAAAGACCTCTCCGTTAGACACAGGTCTTGATTTATCTGTTTGAAACAAAAATTCAAATTTTTTTAACAAAAGAAGATACATATGGGCGCGAAATATAGCTGGAAAGAAGCATACTCCCTCCGTCCCAATATTTAGTTCACAATTTTGGTTTCGGCACGCAAATTAAGGGTGAAGAAAATGTTGTGAGTGTAATAGTAAAATAGGAGAGAGAATGAGTGGAGGAAATAGTAAATTTGAAAAGTGTTGTGAGTGTAATAGTGAAATAGGAGAGAGAATGAGGGGAGGAAATAGTAAAGATTCTTTGCCAAAAAAGGAAAGGTGAAGCTTTAAATGGGACACCCAAAATGGCAAAAGGTGAAGTTATTAATGGGACGGAGGGAGTATATACTAACCTCTAGTTTTAAAAAGTACTCTATAAACAGTTGCATGAAGCAAAACAGTAATCCTTCTTGGGTTGGCATACTCTAGTAAATCTGAAGAAGTATGCCTATTCCTATTAGCATCAAATATGGTTCCGCCAACTAGAGGCTTAAAAGCAACCTTGTTTTCAACCCACCAGAAAGATTCGTTAACCAATTTCCCATCCCACCCAATTTGTCTGACAAAGCTGGTCTGGGCACGTGAATAGAAGCCAGCATTGATGGCTATGCCACAACCTAGCATGCGGGGTCATGAATTCCTAACACCGTCCTCAGAGACAAAGGGCTGAACAGGTGATCCTGGAGAACCATCGGAAAGGAGTTCAATATTTTAAGTTTGAATTGTGCATATAAAACTGTGATCAACGTTGAGCTATTATTGTTAAACATAATGGCTCGGAATATAAATGAAAATTATGGTTTTAAACTATGTCCCCAATAGTGTATTTTCCAAGTCTTTAAAGCCGAGTATATTATATTTTGACCAGATCCATCCGTCATGTTTTGACCTTTTCCGTTGGTTCACTGTTTACTTTCATACATAAACACATACTTACATATATTTTATACAAATGTATACTGCCTCCATCCAAAAGTTTTTGTTATTCAAATTGAAAACATGAGAATTAAGAAAAAAAAATAAGTGTGGCTGAGTATCATAAATAAGTAAAGTACGAAAGAGAAAGTGTGGTAGATAATTTTTTTTGTTAGTGTGACAAGTGTGCCCGTTGATATTTTGGGATAGTATCCATAAGTATGAGACGCCAAAAAAAAAAAACCTAAAGTTTGGGACTGAAAGAGTATATAAGTATTTTATATGTATATAGTATATACACATACTCCCTTCGTCCACTTTGTTGCTTCACAGTTACTGTTCACGCGTGGATTAAGGAAAAAAATAATGATATAAATGTTGTGAGTGTAAAAGTAAAATAGGAGAGAGAATGAGTGGAGGGAATAGTAAATTATAATGGTGTTGTGAGTATTAAAATAATGTAGGAGAGAGAATGAGTGGGGTAGGGTTAATATTTTAATAATAAAAATTTTCCATTTTAGGTAAAAAAACAAAGTGTGAAGTATGTATTTAGACGCCCAAAATAGAAAGTGTGAAGTAAGTAAGTGGACGGAGGGAGTATATGCAATCGTGAAGCCACCTTAGAGCCAACATGGTCATTTGGCCCCCTTAAGTTTGCCAAAATCTAGGGAGAAGTTTCTCCATAATTTATGGAGAAACGGGTTTCTGGATATCCAGAACCTTTTGAAAGGATATCCAGAAATTTTGTATTGGCATGACCTTGGCCCATGGCCTTGGCCAAATCTATATTCAGAAATCACTAAAGAGTATATCCAGAAATTAAGAGAAAGGATATCCAGAAATTTTGTATTGACCATGACCTTGGCCAAATCTATATCCAGAAACCAGTGAAAAGTATATCCAGAAAACAGTGAAAAGTATATCCAGAAAAAAGTGAAGGCCATGACCATAAAGTTGGTATGTCTTGGTCTCATTCTAACATAACTTCTGGATATCATGATCAAAGGGTTCTGGATATCCATAACCTTTGAGACTGATATCCGGAAATATGTTTCTCCATAACTTATGGAGAAACGCGTTTCTCCGGAGACCTACTCCTTAAGTTTTGGAATTTTGTAGAGTGTCGATTTTAACTTCTTCAAATTTAAAGTTGGCATTAATTTAGTATTTTGACCCTCCTTTAATTTTAAATTTGATATCCGAATTGTAATTTTTTTACATGAAGTAATCTTGACCTCATCCCAAAAATTTCAAGATTCACCACTATATATGTGTAAACATATATATTGAAACTAATTAAATAATTAATAATTTTTCTAGATCGCTTCAAAAAAAAAATTCTAGATTAAAAAATATCTTTAAGTTTCATTTACAATATAAATTTTAATATGTTTTTGATTGGTACTTTTTTTAAAAAAAAACTATTCTATGTCTGTAATAGGGAAACAATGGGTTGCTAGAAGGATATGAAGGAACCAAGACCATGTTAGGTATGTGGATTCGCAAGGTTAGTGGATGAAAATGAAGAGAAAGGTGAGTGGACATATGCAAGCATGATCACGAGAGGTGAAAACTCAAGGTAATAGGACCAACAGTTAGATTGAAGCTTCGCCCAACTTCAATTCACCTTGGATACTAAGGAGGGAGGTCGACACTAGCAATGCCAGTTGGCCATTGACTTAAGATGTGTGTTTGGGTGTCTTTCTCTTGGGTGGGAGTTTGAAGTAGGTAGTCACGGGAGTTGGTTTGTCTCCGGGTGAGAGATTGTTGGGAGTCAAAACCAGGCAACAAAGGATCGAGACTACGTATAAGAATAATAATGAATTAAGGAATGTCATTACAAAGTCTATGCGGTTTTATAGCGAATGGAGGCAGTGTCATGTGAGCGCATGGTTTACTTAAATCTTGGATTCTTTTGGGAAGGGACCTATGCGATCGCATGGTGCTGCTTCACAGCTCCATAAACTGTTTCCTTGTTTTCACATAATTCCTTTTTGCGTTTGTTATGTAATCTTTTAGGGTGTAGTTTTCTTGTATCTCTATATAAGCCAAGCTACGAACATTAAAACATTGTAACCCCACGTAGAGTTGAGTATAATCATGTCTTGTAAGCCCCCCAAACGTAATCGATTGTTGTGACGAACGTGGTGAACAATTCTTGTGTTATTGTGTTTGCTTTTCTCTTCTTCTTTATTCTCGCACAAGAACACTATATTTTTTCACCCTGTTTGTCACACGATCAAACTACAACATAGGGACTACTACTAAGCCTTGATATTTAATTATCAATATCATCAATTTGTCATGTTCCAATAAAGTCCATGCACCTTCAATAATGGAGTCATAAGTTTCTCTATGTAATGACACAAACACATATAATCCCTAGACATGCATCATGCCAATCCAAACACATATAATCCCTAGACATGCATCATGCCAATCAATGGAATGCCCTAAGGTCACCTCGAAAGCCAGCACTACCTTTGGCTCTTTGGATCACACAGATTCTCTTTGGCTTCATGACACACAATGATTATGACTGCCACTTGGCTTGAATACGATACAAATTAAAACCCTAAAGGATTCCCAAATTAATTGGCTATATTGAGACGCAACAGTAGTAGAACCCCAAAATACGTCATTTAGGCCCTCAAACTGGCCTTTAATATTTTTTTAAGTGGGGTGTCAAAATATGACATGTGTAGGGATGAAAAGTTGTAGTGTTAAATAGTGCCAGTGTATTTATTTTGTTGGTACCAATCCATGTATTTTTGAGTGCCAATTCATATGTTGAAAATTGCCGGTGCATGTGTTACAGAGTGCCGGTCCATATGTACATCATGCCAGTAGTAGCAGACGAGTGCCAAGAGATCTTGAGAAGTTCCAATTATTTAAAAAAAAATGCCACTGCACGTGTTTTAAAGAAGTTCCACTCAATTACAAAAATGCCACCTTCCTTGTTTATACCCGGTTCAAAAACAAATTTTCTTCAAATTCTTAGGAAAAACACATTTTTTTTTCATGATTTTGGCGATTACAAGGAATCAACACTCAAAACTATCCATCCGTTATTTGAATTAAATCCTACACCAAAAATAACGTTTCTCAAATGATTCAACTACGTGATTAGTCTAAAGAGAGGTATGCGTGTTCAAGATTCAAAAACTCTTTAAATATATAGCATAATGTTTTTCTTTAGGAATGCTTAAAGTTAAAAACAAATGCAAATAATGACACAATGGATGCCGATCTCATTACTGATCTAGAAGTAGCATCAAGTTCTCTAGTGAATTTTAGTGACAATGTAAAAGGCAAGATCATAGGTCGGGGATTCATCATTAAACGAGTCGTGGTTTAATCTTTAAAGGCATAGTCAATATACATAAGGTTTTCTTGTGGATTGTAAGAAACACAACATTCTCTTAATATAACACTTCTATGATAGGGGTATGCAATTTATATTTATTTCTTCCAACTTTTGTGTGAAAAACAAGTCAAAAAATCATATTTTATTCACTAAATTTTAAGCTTTTTTCAAAATGTTCTCATTGATTTTTTTTTTTCAAAATGTTCTCATTGTACTTTTGCATTTTTTAAAATGTGCTCACTCCGTCAATATTCTTGTCAAAGAAAAACTATCAAGAATTAGTCAAGTGACCTAACATAACTAATTTTCATTATATTTTTGACGAATATATTGACAAGTAAATGGAGAGAGAGTTTCTAAAGGGTGCTAAAGATAATTGTGTGTTTGCAAAAAATGAGGTGGGTGATGTTGAAGAGGAGGGGAAGCTTGAGAATTAAGAGAGTAAAAGAAAGGAGATAATTGAATTAATTGTTTTTTAGGGATTAATCGACATCTACATTAAAAAATTAACAAAATCCATTCATGCGAGGTCAAATAGCAAATTTTTGTTAATTTTATAGGGAAATTATTGACGAAGTTACATATTTTGAAAAATATGAAAGATCAATTAGGACATTTTAAAATAAAATTTTAGTGATCACATTTTTAAAATTACAAAACTTAAATGACTAAAATATGATTTTTGCCAAAAATCAATGCTACCGGCGACATCCTTCTCACTAGAAAAAGGAAAGGTTACATTTATGCAGTTGAGCTTAATTTAGTTTCAAATGCTACTCATGTTTGTTTTGTATCAAAGAAAAACATTGTGAGAACTCATAGTTGTGGCACAAAAGACTTACTTAATTACTTAAAATTCAAATATCTCTCAAAGATCGCCAATGCAAAGTTGATAACCTGCCTTCCTCAAATGTCTGGTCGAAACATGAAAATAAATGCAAAGCTCTTTAACCGGTTAAAAGCATAAGACGACCTTATACATAGAGACTATTGAGAATGGATCCAAACCGATAATTGGACTAGGAAAAAAAAGAAAAATTGCGGAGGAAGAAGAGATTGGGGGCTATGCGACCATTTTCTCAGACTTTAATTTCAAATGTGGACTCACTAGAAGTACGTGCTGCAAGCTTCATCTTCACCATAGGAGGCTTCCATGTAACAAGTATATTCATCCACGCCATTTCATTAATTTCATCAATTTTTTGATGTAGTTGTGCATCTTGTATTTCCAAAAAGCATAATTAGAATTATCCAAGTCTGGAGGTCCATTTTGGTGACTCTGACATTCCATCATGTCTACACTTTCTGGATCAACTCTCAACGAAGTCGAGTGGTGGTTTTGACGCCAATTGAAAGTTTAGCTTAACTATGAACTTTAGAATATGTCACAAAAAACAATTCAAAGGATTAGATGTGTGCATAGTTCTGAAATACAACTGTTTACACAACCAATATAAAGCAGCGGAATATAACAAACACATAATTAAACATTTACTGGTTCAACTTCAACAAACAAGACTTTAAGCATAAAAAGGATTTCACTATATAAAGATTTGATTACAGAATAAAACCTAACTAGTGAAATAGGAAAATAATCAAAACACTCAAGCAAGTTCTTTACTACTACTACTGAACAATTGACGATCTTCCTTATTAAAGGAAAGTTAGTCTCAATGAACAGTTTACAAGAACTTGAATAGAAATATAAGATGTGTGTTTAGATGTAAGACACAACTGTAAACACAACTTAAAGCAGTATTCTCATGAATAATTCTTTCGAAGTTTTTCTCTCTCAAATAATTCTTTGGAATGCATATCCTCTTCTCAACAATGCTTCAGCTTTTATATATATCCAAGGTGATCTCCTTTCCCTTGTAAAGTGTCCTACAAGAAATCATAAGATTGACACTAAAAGAGGTAGAGATACACTACAAGGAAAATCGATTTTAGCTACGGCAAATTCCGTAGCTAAAATGAAGATTCCGTAGCTAAATCGTGTTTAGCTACGGATTTGTTCCGTAGCTATTCCGTGGGTGCAGGTTTGTCGCTAAATTGGGCGTCGCTGTTTTGTAGCTAATTTAGAGACGGATGTGTCTGTCTCTAATTTAGAGACAGATATAGCCGTCTCTAAATTAGAGACAGATATGTCCGTCTCTAAATTAGAGACAGATATGTCCGTGTCTAAATTAGCTACGGATACGACCGTCTACGAATTAGCGACAGATTTTCCGTCTCTATTTAAATTCTGGTTTTATTTTCAAACCATTTTAGCGACGGATATTTCCGTCTCTAAATTGATATTTTTTAAAAAAAAAATTAAATAAATATTTAAAAATATATATTAATATATTTTAAATATATATATATATATATATATATATATATATTAAAATATATAAATATATATTTTTAAATATATATTAAATCAGTCCCTAAGCTTTTTTTTTTTTTAAATCAGTCCCTTAACTTATATTATTTTCATATCAGTCCCTTAACTTATATTATTTTCATATCAGTCCCTTAACTTTTATTATTATCAAATCAGTCCCCTAAATTTCTTTTATACTCAAATAGTCCTCACAAACTTTCACCACCACCACCAATCAAAGAACACCCACCGTCTAACCACCAGCAACACCCACCGTCTAACCACCGCAACACCATCACCAGATTCGCCACCATAACCAGATTCGCCACCAAAAAACCAAACCCAACAACGGAAAACAAATTGAAAAACAGATCAAACAAATCAAAAAACAGATCAATCAAATCGAAAATCGAAAAACAGAAACTCAAAAACCAAACCCAATTTCATACCGAGGTTCAACTGGTGTCGCCGGATCCGCGCCGCTTTCGCCACCTTCTCCTCGATTGGCTCCTACCGAGGTTCAACTGGGTTTGGAAATGAGAGAGAGAGAAAACGGTGGGTAGCTTCAACTGGGTTTGGAAATTCGAAATGAAGAGAGAAGAGAGAGAGAGAGAAAAGAGGAGTGAAATAGGGAGAGAAACAGAGAGAGTGACTGAGGGTGGTTTCGCCGGAGAGCATGGCGGAGGCTGAAGGGACGGTGAGGGAGTGAGGGAAATGAGAGAGAGAGAAAACGGTGGGTAGCTTCCAGGCGTGTAAAATGAAATTGAAGAGAGGAGAGAGAGAGAAATAGGGAGAGGGAGGGATGACAGTGGCTGTGTTGCGCAGGAGGACGACGCCAGGAGAAGAGAGTGAGGGAGACGGCGGAGCCTCTGAAGAGACGGTGAGAGAGAGAGAAAAGGGTTTACAGGTTTGGGAGATTTCATTTTTAAAATGTAGAGAGAGAGAGAGAAATGAGGAGAGAAATAGGAAAAGGAAGTATTTGGTTTTGTTTAAAGTAGTATGGGCCGTTTGATCGAATGGATTGAAGGGTCAGATCTTGCTTTGGCACTTGATCCCCGTGAAATTTTAAAACCCAATCAAACAATGCCACATCACACGTACTTATATTTATTTCACACTATATTATACACTAACTAAAATATTTATGTCTAATATTAAGAATAATAATATTTATTATTAATAATATTAATTAATAAATTATTAATTATATAATTAATTAATTAATTAATTATATAATCAGTAATAATATTAATAATAGTATTAATAATAATTAGTAATTTTTATTATTTTTTATTGAATAGGAAAAAATATTTTAGATTTTTTTATTACTGAAATTTATAAAAAGTTATCTAAAATATTTACATGCTTTTATTTGATTTATTCAAAATTTTAGTTATAGTAGTATGCCTAATATCAAGAATAATAACATTATCATTTAATTAGTAATAATACTTAATAATAAGACTAATAATGATGTTATTCTTAATTATTCAATTATATAATTGAATATATTAATAATTATTATTATATAATTAATAATAATATTAATAATAATTAGTAATAATACATAACATCAAAAATAATAATGTTATTAATTAATAATAATATTCATTAATTTAATTATTTTAAATTTATTAATAATAATTTAATAATTTAAAATTCTAAGAAATATTAATATACCTAAGTAATAATTGATATTAATAAATTATAAAAAAATACTTATTAACAATAACAATAATTTAATCTTTAAAGAAAATAGTAATTAGTAATAATACATAATAATAAGACTAATAATGATGTTATTGTCAAAATGGTATACGGCTACCTCGTTTATTTTTTTTAAATTTTTTATACATTATAAATGACATTTAAAGTGTTTTTCATCTTTATGACTTTCCTCAAAATCCAAATGAAAATTGAGTTACAAATATGTGCCATTATTTAGGGTTTTAAGGAATGTGTCTCGATCTTGTGAAAATGGTATACGGCTACCTCGTTTATTTTTTTAATTTTTTTCTACATTCTAACTGACATTTAAAGTGTTTTTCATCTTTATGACTTTCCTCAAAATCCAAATGGAAATTGAGTTACAAATATGTGCCATTATTTAGGGTTTTAAGAAATGTGTCCCGATCTTGTGAAAATGGTATACGGCTACCTCGTTTATATTTTTTTTAATTTTTTTCTACATTATAAATGACATTTAAAGTGTTTTTCATCTCTATGACTTTCCTCAAAATCTAAATGGAAATTGAGTTACAAATATGTGCCATTATTTAGGGTTTTAAGGAATGTGTCCCGATCTTGTGAAAATGGTATACGGCTACCTCGTTTATTTTTTTTTTAATTTTTTTCTACATTATAAATGACATTTAATGTGTTTTTCATCTTTATGACTTTCCTCAAAATCCAAATGGAAATTGAGTTACAAATATGTGCCATTATTTAGGGTTTTAAGAAATGTGTCCCGATCTTGTGAAAATGGTATACGGCTACCTCGTTTATTTTTTTAATTTTTTTATACATTATAAATGACATTTAAAGTGTTTAGGGTATAGGGTTTAGGGTATAGGGTTTAGGGTTTAGGGTATAGGGTATAGGGTTTAGGGTATAGGGTTTAGGGTTTAGGGGTTAGGATTTAGGGTTTAGGGTATAGGGTGTAGGGTTTAGGGCTTATAGTTTAGGGGTTAGGGTTTAGGGTATAGGGTTTAGGGTATAGGGTATAGGATTTAGGGTTTAGGGTATAGGGTATAATGTATAAGGGTTAGGGTATAGGTTTTAGGGTTTAGGATTTAGGGTATAGGGTATAGGGTTTAGGTATAGGGTTTAGGGTTTAGGGTTAGGGTTTAGGGTTTAGGGTATAGGGTGTAGGGCTTATAGTTTAGGGGTTAGGATATAGGGTTTAGTGTTTAGGGTTTAGGGTATAGGGTTTAGGGTTTAGGGTTTAGGGCTTATAGTTTAGGGTTTAGGGTTTACACCCTAAACCCTATACCCTAAACCCTAAACCCTAAACCCTATACCCTAACCCTTATACATTATACCCTATACCCTAAACCCTAAACCCTAAATTCTATACCCTAAACCCTATACCCTAAATCCTATACTCTAAACCCTAAACCCTAAACCCTATACCCTAACCCCTAAACCCTAAACCCTATATCCTAACCCCTAAACCCTAACCCCTAAACCTTATACCCTAAACCCTAAACCCTAAATCCTTACCCCTAAACCCTATAGCCTAAACCCTAAACCCTAAACCTTATACCCTAAACCCTAAAACCTAAATCCTATACCCTAAACCCTAAACCCTATACCCTATACCCTATACCCTAACCCCTAAACCCTATACCCTAAACCCTAACCCCTAACCCCTAAACCCTAAACCCTAAACCCTAACCCCTAACCCCTAAACCCTAACCCCTAACCCCTAATCCCTAAACCCTATACCCTAAACCCTATACCCAATACCCCAAAAGAGGGACGGACTACCCTATATTTATTTTTTATTTTTTTAAAAATTTTTATTGTCTAGAAAACAATATTTTAGCCTTTGTTAATCAGTGGTTTTTTTTAGAAAAAGTTATAGAAAAAAGATAGAAAAAACTAAACAAATGAAAGTATATAGAAGAAAAGTCAAAAGAGGGACGGACTACCCTATATTTATTTTTTCTTTTTTTAAAAAATTTTTATTGACTAGAAAACAATATTTTAGCCTTTGTTAATCAGTGGTTTTTTTTAGAAAAAGTTATAGAAAAAAAGATAGAAAAAAACTAAACAAATGAAAGTATATAGAAGAAAAGTCAAAAGAGGGACGGACTACCCTATATTTATTATTTATTTTTTAAAAAAATTTTATTGACTAGAAAACAATATTTTAGCCTTTGTTAATCAGTGATTTTTTGTAGAAAAAGTGATAGAAAAAAATTAAACAAATGAAAGTATATAGAAGAAAAGTCAAAAGAGGGACGGACTACCCTATATTTATTTTTTATTTTGTTAAAAAAAATTTATTGACTAGAAAACAATATTTTAGCCTTTGTTAATCAGTGGTTTTTTTTAGAAAAAGTTATAGAAAAAAAGATAGAAAAAAACTAAACAAAATGAAAGTATATAGAAGAAAAGTCAAAAGAGGGACGGACTACCCTATATTTATTTTTTATTTTTTTAAAAAATTTTTATTGACTAGAAAACAATATTTTAGCCTTTGTTAATCAGTGGTTTTTTTTAGAAAAAGTTATAGAAAAAGATAGAAAAAAACTAAACAAATGAAAGTATATAGAAGAAAAGTCAAAAGAGGGACGGACTACCCTATATTTATTTTTAATTTTTTTAAATTTTTTTATTGACTAGAAAACAATATTTTAGCATTTGTTAATCAGTGGTTTTTTTATAAAAAGTTATAGAAAAAAAGATAGAAAAAACTAAACAAATGAAAGTATATAGAAGAAAAGTCAAAAGAGGGACGGACTACCCTATGTTTATTTTTTATTTTTTTAAATTTTTTTATTGACTAGAAAACAATATTTTAGCCTTTGTTAATCAGTGGTTTTTTTTAGAAAAAGTTATAGAAAAAAAGATAGAAAAAAACTAAACAAATGAAAGTATATAGAAGAAAAGTCAAAAGAGGGACGGACTACCCTATATTTATTTTTAATTTTTTAAAAATTTTTATTGACTAGAAATCAATATTTTAGCCTTTGTTAATCAGTGTTTTTTTTTAGAAAAAGTTATAGAAAAAAAAGATAGAAAAAAACTAAACAAATGAAAGTATATAGAAGAAAAGTCAAAAGAGGGACAGACTACCCTATATTTATGTTTTATTTTTTTAAAAAATTTTATTGTCTAGAAAACAATATTTTAGCCTTTGTTAATCAGTGGTTTTTTTTAGAAAAAGTTATAGAAAAAAGATAGAAAAAACTAAACAAATGAAAGTATATAGAAGAAAAGTCAAAAGTGGGACGGACTACCCAATATTTATTTTTTATTTTTTTAAAAATTTTTTATTGACTAGAAAACAATATTTTAGCCTTTGTTAATCAGTGGTTTTTTTTATAAAAAGTTATAGAAAAAAAGATAGAAAAAAACTAAACAAATGAAAGTATATAGAAGAAAAGTCAAAAGAGGGACGGACTACCCTATATTTAATTTTTATTTTTTTAAAATTTTTTATTGACTAGAAAACAATATTTTAGCCTTTGTTAATCAGTGGTTTTTTTTAGAAAAAGTTATAGAAAAAGATAGAAAAAACTAAACAAATGAAAGTATATAGAAGAAAAGTCAAAAGAGGGACGGACTACTCCTATATTTATTTTTTATTTTTTAAAAAATATTTTATTGACTAGAAAATAATATTTTAGCCTTTGTTACTCAGTGGTTTTTTTTAAAAAAAAGTTATAGAAAAAGTTGTTAGAAAAAAACAAACAAATGAAAGTATATAGAAGAAAAGTCAAAAGAGGGACGGACTACCCTATATTTAATTTTTATTTTTTTAAAAAAATTTTATTGACTAGAAAACAATATTTTAGCCTTTGTTAATCAGTAGTTTTTTTTATAAAAAGTTATATAAAAAAAGATAGAAAAAAACTAAACAAATGAAAGTATATAGAAGAAAAGTCAAATTTAGAGATCGGATACTAAATCGCCTCTAAATTTTAGAGACAGATGTTGAATCTGTCACTAAATTCAGAGACGGATTCAAAAATCTGTCTCTAAATTAGAGACGGGTTAAAATCGTCTCTAAAGTTTAGAGACGGATTCTCGAACTGCCTCTAATTTAGAGACGGATTCCGAATTTGTCTCTAATTTAGAGACGGATTCTTAACTGCTCTAATTTAGAGACGGATTCGAATCTGTCTCTATTTTAGAGACGTATACAAAACCCGTCTCTAAAATTTAGAGACGGAATCTGAATCTGTCTCTAAATTAGAGACGAAATCAGATTTCGTCTCTAAATTAGAGACGGATTCGGATTCCGTCCCTATATTAGAGACTGATTCGTATTCCGTCTTCGAATTAGGAGACGGATTCATATTCCGTCTCTGAATTAGAGACGGAATCTGAATCCGTCTCTAATTTAGAGACGGAATCCGAATCAGTCTCATATTTTTGGTTCTGTCTCTAATCTGTCGCCAAATTAGCTACATATTTCGTCCGTCTCTAAATTTCCGTCTCTAAATCCGATTTTCCTTGTAGTGATACATTATAATTTTTTTGTTTCCTAAAGTTTGTAGATTAGAGAATATCTCAAATAATAAAATATATGTACTAATAAAGTACTAACTTACCCTGTATCTAAATATTTTAAAGAAAGTAAAAAATCTAGTTTCCTAAATAAAATCACACGCCACACACGATTTTTAAAACACAAGTCCTAGAAGGACTCTTACACTTTCATTAACTATAAATTATCAAACATGTAAAATTAAGTTCAAATATTGTTGTTACAACTCACTACATAAGGTAATGCATAAGGTAATGCAAAATGTTAATATTCTTAACTTTTCGAGTGGTATAGGGACTTCCCTTCCAAAGTTTAACTCAAATGATGGGGATTTCCTTCAAACTTACAAGCCAAGCACCAATCTCTCTCACTAATGATGTGGGATAATACTAACAATCTCCCACTTCTCACATCAGAATCTCAGTTAAGAGCTTTAACCACTACGATGTAGCCAAATATACAAGCTAAGTCATAGGCCTTAATATAATTTGTTATGGTGTTATTTGGAATCACGGTGCTATTAGGCCTTTCCAACAAAAAAAAAACTAGGTCAAAGGATGGGACATTTCCTCATATTTTAAAGCCAAACACATCCTCACATAACTTGGTGAGTTCTAGTAATCATTATAGAATCACACTTATTCACTATGTGACTCATGACTATGACAAAGATCATGTGATATCTCTTATCAAAGATCATGTGATATCTCTTATCCCATATCAAAGCGATTTGGATTATGAATGTAACAGATATGTATACATCGACTTCTACTAAGAAACAATATTATTTATGAATTTTTTGGTGGGCCTATGGTAAGCTTTGTTAGACCAATGTCACTTGGACACTTGGCTATCATCCGTCTTGCACCACCCAATATCGGACCTGTTTAGGCTTAATTAGGACACTAAATTATATAAACACACACATATAGTCTATTTGAGTGATTACGAGCTTCAAAAAGATCATTATAAAGCATTCAAAAACATCCTAAAGGGGACTACTCAAATACAAGCTAAAAAGTATTTATGAATATTTTTAATGGAATAACTCATAACACACATCGTGTATTACCCAAAATTTGTATCTTGAGAGAAGATTGCATCAATTATTTAGAATCATTAACCATCTCATATCACTCATATAATGTGGGCACCCTCCCTAACTCGGGACCTATAGACTCGTGCCCCAAGCTGGAGGGTCCCAAACCACCTCATTTAAAAAACTTTTTGTTTAATTAACTTGAAAGTAAAAGTAAACTTTAACAAACCAACATGAACCTCTCCACTTGGAGGCGGTATATAACCCAAGTTTGAAAAGTCACAACCTGCTTTAGTTACAACTACAAATGTAAAGGCTTTCTAAAGCCAACTTTGAAAGAAAACCAATCCCATGTTTAATTACAATACAAACACCCTGAGAACATGTTTATAAAAGTTTTATATACAAATCTCCCCAAAAGAATAACAACCACCACTAATCCCCAACTCCCAAACCAAATACATACCCTGACAACCCAAAAAGTATGAGATCCAAACTCTTTTCCAGCCTCACCGGTCTGGTCCTCCTGTTTCAGCGGGATCTAAAACAGTAAAGGGAGAAGGGGTGAGAATAAATCTCAGCAAGCTATTATGGATGCAACAATATGCCATATAATATGCACACATAAACAGGCTGCACATAATCACATTGGTAAAGCGGTGAACACATTACGTTACCTCATTTTACCTTTCCCGTCTGAACAATAAGTCGTACAACGTCGGGAGTAAAACTCCACTCATTTTGAACTGCTTAGGCATATTCACATCTTATAAGACCTATTTTTCAGGGAAACCTATAAGATACCAGCAATCTATAAGGCTTTTGGCTTAATACAGAAGTTGTAACCACAGTCTGTGGCCACAGAAGGGAATAATCACAGGTATAATGTAATATGATCACCTTATACAACAATTTCTCATGATTGATCGTATTCCATTATACCCCCATTGATCAGCTGATATAAACACATTCAAGCACATAATAGATACTTGAAAACAAATCCACACTTTGGGATATCAATACATAACATGGTAATCTTACTCATGTTAACTCATCACAATAGTGAAACATATATTTAAACACTATTGAATAACAACAATCCGACAACATGGTATTAATACTCATGTTCAAACCAATGAAGTAGTGCAACATGTTATTAATACACTATGTGCACAACCAACCATAAATATGTAATCAAATATGGGCACAATGAATATCAAGTAAGCCCTACATATTTATTACACAATATTGAGTACCTTCTATAAAGGTTCCATATCAATTTATCAAGTTTTTATCAACTTTGGCTAAAGTTTCACAAGGCCTTCCAACCATTTTCAAGACCATATTTAAAAACCTTCCCTATCTCATTTTAGAGAAGTGAAGACTTCATTCTAAAGCCCAAATGTTGTTCTAGAGTTATAGTCAAAGAGGAACTAAATCCATACTAGTTTGATTAGGTTTAAATGCTTGAAAACTTGATACCAAGAAACAACCCTGGGCACGACTCGTGCCCCATGGCATGACTCGTGCCCAACCCCAGCACGACTGCCTTATTTATCACGACTACCTACTACGAGAGCAAGGGCATGGGAATGATTCGTGCTCCAGGGCACGAGTCGTGCCTTTGCCCAGAAACCATACTGATGTTTCAATTAACATCAACAGCCCCAAGGAAAAACACCCCTTTGATTCATGCTACCTTGACACCAGCCATACCAATCTCAGTAAAGCATTTTCCAACTTATTTTCATACCTTCTAACCCCATATAACATGCTCCTACAAGCCATGTAACATATATAAATAACAACTTTATCATTTCCAAACCAAAACCTTACCCTACTCAATCCAACCCATATTTCCATTCATTTCCAAGGCCAAATAAATTGCCAAAACTACCAAAGATCATTTATATCAACATAATATCATCATTTAACATAGTATGAGCAATTATTGAAAGAAATCATAATAACTTACAAATATATTTCTAAATAAAGAAAATCTTTGATCGGCTAGAATTGTTCCCCTCGACTCCTTGATCGTTTATATGAAGTCAAAACAAAGAACGGATTGACGGTTAATTTATTGTGATTTTCGGAAGGTAACCCTAGGTTGATAGGAACGTTCTGGGTACGTAGAGAGAAAGAGGAAGAACCGAGAGATGCTTCTGGGAGAAGGAGAAGGTTTAAGGATATTTATATAACCAATTTACACTCTAGCTACTTCATGAATCAAATCTTACAATCCACTACCTTAAATTTATATTTACATCCAAGCTCCTCAATACTTTTTATAACCTTTTATTTCAAATTTCCAAATATTATAACTTTACCCCAATACTTTCCTATTTATCCATTTAGACATTATGTAATTAAAATTAATTTATTAACATCTAAAATATCAAAACTATCACATAAAAGCATAAATATTATGAAAGGCCTAAAATAAGATGCAATGCACCCCACCCCCACGTGCTCAACATGTGACCAATATATTGCCTAGATTTAGGGTCGTGACATATAAAGTAATAATATAATAAAATATAATTTCTCTTATTTGACCATTTAACATACATATAGTAATTTTCCGAATCATCATTAAGTCGATCAAGGTTATCGTTTGGCCATAGTGAACTCTACAAAAGCTGTAATCTCATCCCTTCACTTGTGGACATTTAGCCTGGTCATTCAGATTTCATTTTATAAACCTCTACGGGTAAATATAATGTCAAGATTTATCGACAATAGATTTTTAATGTATATCCCTACTTTCGCAAAGACAAGGTAAATAAAGGTAAGTCCGATTTCTCCGAGAAAGATAACGGAATCCCGTTTCTTTCATCAAAATCTTAAACACTCAGTCAAACGTAAGTCCGATTTCTCCGAGAAAGATAACGGAATCCCGTTTCTTTCATCAAAATCATCAACGGCAGTCAAACGTAAGTCCGATCTCTCCAAGAAAGATAACGGAATCCCATTTCTTTCATCAAAATCATCAACGGCAGTCAAACGTGAAATTGTCAATGGCTTCACTGGAAAGAGATGTTACCGTAGATGTTACCCAACACCTTGGTTAACACACTGACGGACAGCACACACACACCAAAATAAATAGTTTATAAAAACTTTGTGCAGCGGAAATAAATAACACAAGATATAATTTTCTCAAGTTATATAAATATATAACTTGAGTGTGCCTAGATGGCGAAGACTTTATAATCAATATAGAAAAATTACAAAGCCGAAAGTTCCCTATTGCTAATACAATGATAATGCTCTATGGAACTGAATGAGACAAAGAACGAATCCTATCCTTAGCCAACACTCTCTTAAACACTCAGTGTTTAAGCTAGAATCACAAGGGAGGAAGGATATGCGAACCAAAGAACTTTGTCTCTCTTGTGCTATGGTGTGTGTGTTTGATCTTTTGGCATACTTCAAATGAAACACACCTAGCCTATTTATAGCCTTCCAATGCCTTGGAGGCTACTCCAAAATAACAGCCTTGGACCTTCAGATCGTGTGTGAGGAGTGGAGAGATTTCTTGGCTTGAATTCCTCATCATTCGCCAACTTCCCTAGAATGTAGCAACCGATTTCTTGAAGCCCAAGTCCATGCTTTATCACCTTGTACTCTCTTGCTTTCTTTGCATTGTACTCTTTAAATAATCAGCAACAACTCCATGACTTGGTCTTCCCACGTTTTTATTCCTTCTTCAATTAAAATGGACCAAGCAATAGTTACACGTAAATCTCCTATTTACGTGTAACTCTTCCAACAACTTCTTCCTTGATTTTAGCATTTAATCCAACCATATATTAACCTCGAAATATAGACCAAAAAACACATATATCTTGCAAATAATATTAGACATTAGGATATAAAATAATATGGAAAGAATTATTAAATTACAAATCATTACAAACAACACCCAATCAAGATGATAGCACCCGTGGTAACACCCACAGTCTGCATTAACAATCTCCCCCATAATTTATAATTTCTTTCCAAACTCTAAAGTGCTGATCCCTGCAAGATATTGTTAGCCATCCAGAGCAACTTCATAGTTATCAACTCCCCCATAATCAAGGCATTAACAACTACAATGATTTATCACAAAAAATACTAGTTATCAAAACATATTTTCCAAAATAAGTTTTCCAACTAACTAGCAACCTAAAGTACCAAAGATAAATCAAAGTTACTAAGCTATTCCATGTTCAAAACAACCACTACAAGAAAAACAGCTTTTAGCGACGGAAAAATCCGTCGCTAAAAGCCAAAAATCCGTCGCTAAAGGCATTTAGCGACGGATTAGCGACGGAAAAAATCTGTCGCTAAAACCCTTGTCGCTAAATATCAACGACAGATTTGTTGGTCAGTTTGAGAAAGTAACGACGGATAATTCCGTCGCTAAAACTCAAAAATCCGTCGCTAAATATCGAAGAGGAACGACAAAATTAATGTATTGGCGACATTAATAACGACGGATTTAACGACGGAAATTTCCGTCGCTAAAATTTATTCCAAATTTTCACAATTTTTTTAATTTTTTTAAATTTTCTTTTTTCAATATTTTATATTTTTTATATATCAAATTAGCGACGGATATTTCCGTCGCTAATTTGATATTTTTTATTAAAAAAATTATATATATATATATATATATATATATATATATATATATATATATATATATATATATATATATATATATATATATATATATATATATATTATTTTTGTAAATATTTTTAACTCAGTCCCTTAAATTTTATTTTTCTCAAATCAGTCCACTAGGTTTTATTTTTCTCAAATCGATCCATTAGATTTTATTTTTCTCAAATCAGTCCCTTGAATTTTATTTTTCTCAAATCAGTCCTTGATATTTTCTAGAGTCACACTTTAGTCCCCTAAACTTCTCTTATACCACAACCACCACCTGCCACCATCAACCACCCTTCACAACCACCATTCACCACCACTTGGAACAGCAGCTCTAAATCACTAGTCTCCAATGTTGAGTCAAGATTAACCTGGAAGAAAGCGGGCTACGAAGCGCATCAAGCATCCATTTTCTTAAGTAACCGAAAACAAACCATACGGGTTTAATCTCCAAGCCCACATTTACTAAGTTTCCACACGACACATCACGAAATTTTTGCCCAAGATCACCGACCGTGTTCTTAGAAGACAGACCAACAATATAAATCTTTTGACACCACCCAATAGCATATCTTACCTGGGCATAATACCACTTCCCAAAGAAAATATTAACATCTCTCTTGAGCAAAGAAAATGTCATGACGCGAGATAATATACTGTTTTAATTTGGCCAGGCTTCGAAAACATCAAGATCCATCTCACGATGGATCCGTTGCTGCAGGCTCCACCGAATACCATCCAGCTTCCCTCTTGAATCTGTCTTTATTCCTCTCTCTTCTCTCTGTGAGACACACATCACAAACTCACTCATTATAAAAGCATATATAATCACTCTCTCTCTCTCTCTCTCTCTCTCTCTCTCTCTTCCATACACAATCAAACACCCAGAAATTGAAAACCAATCCAGATTCGTTTTCTGGAGACTAAAAAAAAAAAAAACTGAAAAACAACTATGCTAGAACAATCACAAATCCAAAACCAAAAACAAAGCCAAAACAAAATTATCAACCTTCTTCTCGAGTCAACACAACCGGCGACGATGACATGGAAAATTCGAGATAAAGCCACAAATCAACGCCGCCGGTTGGGGAAGAAGAAAGGGGAGAGAGAGACGCAGAGGGGAGAGAGAGAGGGAAAGAGGGTAGAGCGACGGAGGGGAGGTGGAGGGGCGGCGACGGAGGAGGAAGACGGCGTTGCGAGATCCGATGACGGGGAACCTTGGAAACAACCTCTTCCCGCTAATGATGATACCTCGTGGTGGTAGAAATCTCACATTTGGGTCAAGTTAAGATGCTTGCAACCCATGATTGCAGATCCAAGAGTGTTTACGATCCTTCCACTCCGAAGCAAATTTGATGGAGCTGATGAAGATGATAGTAGTGATGAAGAAGAAGACTCTGTTGCTGAAGGGGAAGAGGAAGAAGGAGTGAAGAAGGGGAAGGTGGGCATTGTTTTTGGGAGTGGAGAGGATTGAAGGAGAAGGAGATGAGGGAGGCGGTGAAATGAAAACCGAATGGGACGGAAGAGCCGGGAGGCGCAGAAAGAATGAGATGAGGGAGGGGTTTGTTTAGGGTTAGGAAAAAGTGGGTGAATTAGGGCCATTGGATTTTAGTGTAAAATTAATGGTGTAGATTGATTTATTGGTAATCCATGTGAACATTAATGAACCAATCAAAGGAAAGTGTAGTTTTATTTTTATGGAATGAAGTATTGCCACTTCTTATATTTATTTGTATTTCACAAAAAATCATCATAATTATAAAATAATATTATCTCATAATAATAATTGAAAAAAATAAAAATATTAAATAATTATAACATTAATAGTAATAGATAATTAGTAATAAAATAAGTAAATATCTAGAAGAAGGGTCATTACTAATATTATAAATTATTAATAATAAGTAATAATTGAATAATACATGTTAGAAATAATAATAATAATACTTAATAATAAATAGTAATAATACATAATATCAAAAATAAATGTTTTTATATTATACACTTTTATTTCTTTAAAAATTATTAGTAATAATACTTAATAATAATACTAATAATGATGTTATTGTTAATTATTCAATTAAATAATTGAATATATAATTATTATTATATAATTAATAATAATACTTAATAATAATATTAATAATAACTAGTAATAATACATAATATCAAAAAAGTAAATATTTTTATATTATATTCTTTTATTTCTTTAAAAATTATTAGTAATAATACTTAATAATAATACTAATAATGATGTTATTGTTAATAATAGTACTTAATAATAATATTAATATTAACTAGTAATAATACATAATATCAAGAAAGTAAATAATTGAATATATTAATAATTATTATTATATAATTAATAATAATACTTCATAATAATATTAATAATAACTAGTAATAATAATGATTCTATTGTTAATTATTCAATTAAATAATTGAATATATTAATAATTATTATTATATAATTAATAATAATATTAATAATAATATTATATAACTAATAAAATAATATTATATAATTAATAATAATACTTAAGAATAATATTAATAATAACTAGTAATAATAATGATGCTATTGTTAATTATTCAATTAAATAATTGAATATATTAATAATTATTATTACATAATTAATAATAATATTAATAATAACTAGTAATAATAATGATATTGTTAATTATTCAATTAAATAATTGAATATATTAATAATTATTATTATATAATTAATAATAATACTTAATAATAATATTATATAATTAATAATAATACTTAATAATACCCTATAGGGTATACTCTATACCTTATACCCTATAGGGTATAGGGTATAGGGCTTAGAGCATAGGTATACCCTATAGGCATAGTAGATAGGGTATACCCTATAGAGTATAGGGTATAGTATAGGGTATAGGGTATAAGGTATACCCTATGGGCATAGTATGTGGCATAGGGTATAGGGTATACCCTATGTGGCATAGGGTATAGGGTATACCCCATGGGCATAGGCATGGGTATAAGGTATACCCCATGTGGCATATGGATGTATAGGGTATAGGGTATACCCTATACGGCATGTGGTATAGGGTATAGGGTATAGCATGTATAGGGTATAGGGTATATCCTATGACCTATACCCTATAAAGGCATAGGGTATAGGGCATAGGGTATACCCTATAGGGCATAGGGTATAGGGTATACCCTATATGGCATAGGGTATATGGTATAGGGTATAGGGCATAGGGTATAGGGTATACCCTATGCCCTATACCCTATAGGGCATAGGGTATATGGTATAGGGTATAGGGCATAGGGTATAGGGTATACCCTATGCCCTATACCCTATAGGGCATAGGGTATAGGGCATAGGGTATAATTATTTAATTTTTAGGGTTTAGGATTTAGGGTTTAGGGTATAGAGTATAGGGACGGGTAAAATTATTTAATTTTTATTTATAAATGTATAGTTTTTTTTTTTTTTTTATGAATATAAATAAGTATTTTGGAAATTTTTTAGTATTGAAGTTTTTTTTCAAAAAGTTATATAAAAAAAGTTAGAAAAAAAAAATAAACAAATGAAAGTATAATAAAGAAATCAGGGACGGGTAAAATTTTTTAATTTTTATTTATAAATGTATAGTTTTTTTTATTTTTTATGAATATAAATAAATATTTTGGACACTTTTTAGTATTGAAGTTTTTTTCAAAAAGTTATATAAAATAAGTTAGAAAAAAATAAACAAATGAAAGTATAATAAAGAAATAAGGGACGGGTAAAATTCTTTAATTTTTATTTATAAATGTATATATATATATTTTTTTATGGATATAAATAAATATTTTGGACATTTTTTAGTATTGAAGTTTTTTTCAAAAAGTTATATAAAAAAGTTAGAAAAAAAACTAAACAAATGAAAGTATAATAAAGAAATCAGGGACGGGTAAAATTCTTTAATTTTTATTTATAAATGTATAGTTTTTTTTATTTTTATAAATAGAAATAAATATTTTGGACATTTTTTAGTATTGAAGTTTTTTTCAAAAAGTTACATAAAAAAAGTTAGAAAAAAAGTTATTTTTTTTAAAACAATTTTCGTCGCTAAATCCGTCGGTAATTTATTTTTGTAAAATCCGTCTCTAAATCTGTCGGTATTTTAAAAGAAAAAATATTTTTTATTTTTTATTATTTAGCGACAGAATAATTCCGTCGGTAATTTATTTTTGTTAAATCCGTCAAGCTAAATCCGTCGCTAATTTTTTTTAAAAAATATTTATTTATTTTTTATTTATTTAGCGACAGAAAAAATCCGTCGTTAAAAAATTTTGTAATCCGTCGTTAATCTGTCGCTAAATCCGTCGCTAAAATGGGCGGGCTTTTTTGGCGCCACTATTGCGACAGATTAGTGACAGATTCATGTCTGTCGCTAAAATCCGTCGCTAATCCGTCGCTAAATCCGTCAAGAATCGATTTTTTCATTTTATTTTGCTTCCGTCGTTAATCCGTCGCTGTTCCGTCGCTAATAGCGACAGAATTTGGTCCGTCGCTAATTTCCGTCGCTATTTCGCAGTTTTCTTGTAGTGAACCCTAAAAGTTTAAGCATCATAAGCAAATAAAACAAACCACCAAAGTATTTAAAAACATGTTCCAAAAAAACATAAAAGTAAATTGTTTGTTTTTCAACCACCAAAAAATATCATAACCATAAGAGTGGCAACATAAACCTTCGTGCAAATGTTTGCAATCACTCTTCTCGCTCATCATCGCCTTCTTCTTCTTCCTCCTGTTCATCCCCTTCTTCATCTCCAAAGATCTAAGTCACCACCATCGCAACATCTCGCAGCAAAGACCACCGGCATCTCCAACACCACCACCACTAGGACCAGCTCCATCGCACTATCCACTCCCCAGTTTGGGAAGAAACCTGCTCGGATGAATTCATCAGTAATGTCCTTGAGCTTAGTCCAACCTTGCACAATCTCGGCAATTGTAGCAGTTTGTTTGTGGAGAAACGCCAAAACTGTGGTCTTTGGTATTGTTTGTGAAGCATTCCCCAACAAATTGTAAACATTAGCAAGAACATGTGCCGCATCCGTACCTAAAAACTTGGAGATTTCGGAGTAACATTTGGGATAACAGATTGAGTAACACCCTTAGCGTAAAACCGCATCACTTGACCCAAATTCATTTATCTTTGACCAAGGAAGATCACCGGTGTATCTCACACTCTTGGTATTCTTCTTAGTCACCGGGAATCTATAGCATAGAGATCAAGACTCGGGAGTGTACTCATCCGACTCTTCAATGGGCAATTTTTGAGATTTCAAAATTTGGAAGATTAAAGAAGGGTAAGGAAACATTGTTATGTCTTTTCTTCTACCCCACGAAGCCAAATGTTTGAAGATCAATCTACCCAAGTTCACTCTTCGATTCTTTCCTAACTTATACAAGATTTCAGCTTGTTGCAATGTGACATATTGCTCATTAGAAGTAGGAACCCAATTAAATATGCAAAGCTTGTGAAGCACGGCAAAGAGTGAAGTGAGACGGGAAGCAAGAAAATGAACTTTGGTTTTGGGATTAGGATTGGAGGGCCATTCATGCACGACATCATGAGAGATAAACCTAGCAATTTCATCCTTATGAACAATAGGACCATCATCATCCAAGTTTGGGAGTCCTAAAGTCTTGTTGATCAAAGAAGGAGTAATAGAAAAATTTTGTTCCTTAAAAACACCTTTCCAAATTGATCGGACTTCTCATTATCTAGGTTGGCATGAAGATTGGCATAGAAATTTTTGACAATAGCTTCAACAAATTTCAAGGATGCAAGTTAGCTTTCAAAAAATTTCTATCCTCCAAGAACTGAAAAACACCATGCTTTTTGAAATCAACCTCGTCAATGTGCTTTTCCTTGAGAATTTTTGTGTCACTATGCCTTAACCAAAACTCCATATTTTCTTTTCGATAAAACTCCAATGAGAAGTAAGGTTTTGGAAAAGCGATATTCACATCATCAAACTCTTTCTCAAGAAAATCAGTGGACTCAGAATAGGCAATCTCACTGATAGAAGACTTTGAAGCTTTAGAAACAGAGGATGTTACCTTGGGTGTTGCAGATTGGTAACATCTTTGACAAAGAAATCACTTGCTTTTGCCTTTAATGTTTCTTTTCACAACTTCATATAAGGGCTCTTCTTCCTCAATCTCCCAATCTCCAAAAGTCTCAACAGAATGGCTCTTCTCAGCATCGGCATGGAAGTCTTCATCCGAAACATGAGCCGAGGAGAGACCAAGTGAAGATTCCTCAGAAACTTCAACTGGATCGGAGGATGTGTTGGATTTCGAGGTCCCTTTGTGCCTCATTGCGTAGAGCCTACTTGAGCTCCTCTTTGACAGGTTGTGCCGAGGGTTTGTGAGCAATGGCCTTTCTTTTTGGCTTTTTGGTTGATGGAACGGGTGGAAGAGGTGGTAAGGTCACAATGGGCAAGGGTTGCGCCATTGTTGTCACCAAAGGAGGATCATCCACCGACATTGTCATTGCCGGAGACACATTGAGAGGGGTGGTTGAAGTGTCCATTTGGCTTGGACCACTTGAGCCAACACCCGGAGAGACCTCCAAAGGGGCGGATTGCTTTTTGGAAGGGGTTGCCATGGTTAGGGTTTAGGAAGGATTTGGAATTTTGGAAGGTTTTGATTTTGAAAGGTTTGAGAAGAGAGAGACGGTGACGGAAGGATTGTATATACCGTAGAGAGAGAAGGGGTTAAAGCTTTAGAGAGAGGAGAGAAATTAGGAATTTAAATTAGGATAAGCAATTAAATTGATATGACATATCCCACTCCCTATTTTTACTCAATTAATAACTATCCTCCCCCTATTTCCTAGCCACACAAAGATAATTAGAATTAAAATTTACTCCCCCTATTTTCTAGGCAACAAGAAAAATCAAATACAAAACTCTTCCCACACAAATTAAACATCCGGCCATTATTTTGAAATTTTTTTTTATTTTTTATTTTTTTTTTTTAATTTTTTAATTTTTTAAATATATAAAAAAAAAATAAACATACCAAATATACTAAGTCCATATGGTTTTTGAAAATCAAATCCCTAAATTTTAGGACTTAGTTATTTGAGTAGTTTACTAAAGATAAACTAGGTTTGTTAAAGACTTTTTCAAACTTTCAAAACTCTTAAACAATAAAAAAGACTTTCAAAGTTAAAAAAATTAAATAACAAACCGAAAATAAAGAAATAAAAAACATAATATAGCACATACAAATATGTTAATGGCAATGATGGTAACATCTAGGATAACACATAAGATAAAAATCCCTTGATAAATATATTCAGCTTTCAAACACTTGAGGCATAATAAGCTTAGCCTTTTCTAAGCATTTCAAGCATAACAAGCCGAGCATTTTTCATGCACTTTAGGCATTATAGGCCTATATATATATTTTTAAGTACATTGCTTGTTACTCACGTATCAATACACTTCTTTAAACAAGAAAGCATCGAAGTAACGAGCTCCGTGCTTCGAGTTTTATTTCAAGTGTAAAGACCAAGTGATCTATGCCTTTCAAGTAGGGTACACTCGTAGTAGCGAACTCCATGTCCCTAATACTTAGCATAAATCACCTCATACATTCTCATTGGCAAGAGTACATCGTTGCAGCCAACACCGTGCCCCGAGCTCGAGAGAATAGTATGTATAAATGCCTTTGCCTTTTATTTATCAAAAATTAGTGACTTTGTCACTTTAAGCATATGAAGGAGTTTTATCAAGTGTGTTATTCAGGGTGCTATCCTACCATAACAAAAAGGTCAAGATGTGCACCGTGAGAACTCTCATAGCTCAAAGAACTATGGGAACCCTTACACAGCAGAGAATAAAACCAAACAAGCAAAAATATGCACTAGTATACATGTGTTACCCTGTGTGTTATCAAGCACCCATGGTAACACCTTACTACAGAGGACAATTTTTAGAGAATGCAAAGGACAAGAGATCTCTTTAGACTAGAGAATCTATCATGGTCTAAGGGTTTTGTGAAAATATCGCAAGTTGACACTTTGTATCAATATGCTCTATATTTATTATCTTTTTATCTACCATATCTCTTAAAAATGATGACGGATGTCAATATGTTTAGTACGGGAGTGTTGTACAGGATTTTTGGAAATATTAATAGCACTCAAATTATCACAAAGATAAGGTCAAAATATTGCTATCAAGACCATAATCATCAAGCATGTGTTTTAACCAAATTAGTTGTGAACAACAACTACCAGCTGCTACATATTCTGATTCAGCTGTGGATAATGAAACACAATTTTGTTTTCTACTATACCATGATACTAAATTATTTCCCAAGTAAAAACACCCCCACTTGTACTTTTCCTATCATCCATATCCCCTGCCCAATCCGAGTCACTAAAGCCTACTAAATTAGTATTAGTATCTTTACTATACCAAATCCTTAAATCACTAGTTCCGTATACATATTTAATGATCTTTTTTCACGTAATTTAGGTGAGACACTTTAGGATTGGATTGATATCTAGCACATACACACAATAACCGTACATCAAATCAGTGGCGACTAGAAGTAAGGTAAAGGAGACTACCAATCATGGAACGATATAGGGTTGGATCAACATCTTCTCCCACTTGATCTTTTCCAATCTTGAGAGAAGTGCCCATAGGAATTTTTGAGCTCTTCGAACCTTCCAACCCAAACTTCTTCACCAGGTTCCTTGCATATTTGCTTTGGGAGATGAAAATCCCTTCACTTGATTGCTTAACCTGCATGCCTAGAAAGAAGTTAAGTTCCCCCATCATGCTCATTTCAAATGTTGATGTCATAGCCTCTACAAAATCATTTAAACAAGTTTTTGATGTAGAGCCATATACTATGTCATCAACATAGATTTGAACCACGACAAGTTCTTTTCCATGTTTAAGAATGAATAAAGTCCTATCTCGCTTTCTCCTCTAGTAAAACCATATTCTAGTAAAAACTAGTTAACCTACCATACCATGCACGTGGAGCTTGCTTCAACCCATAAAGAGCTTTATCAAGTCTATACACATGGTCCGGTTGAAATGGATCTTCAAAGCCTTTTGGTTGTTCAACAAAAACTTCCTCATCTAAGTATCCATTTAAAAAGGCTGCTTTGACGTCCATTTGAAACAATGTGATTTTAAGAAAACAAGCAATGGCCAATAAAAGTCTTATTGACTCAATTCTAGCCACAGGTGCAAAGGTCTCGTCATAGTCAATATCTTTCACTTGTGTATAGCCTTGAGCCACAAGACGAGCCTTGTTCCTAACAATGTTTCCATACTCATCGGTCTTATTTTTGAAAATCCATTTTGTCCCAATAACATTAGTGTTTGAGGGACGGGGTACTAAAGACCAAACATTGTTACGAGCAAATTGATCAAGTTCATCTTGCATTGCTTGAATCCAAAAATTATCTTTTAACGCTTTCAATCACATTTTTAGGTTCTACATGAAGTAAAACAAGAGTATGTTACCTTTGAGTATGTGGTGGACATGCACACATACCTTACCATGTCACGGTCACTAATGGAATTCATACGTCTTGTTTGTACACCCTCATTCACCTCCCCAATTACTTGGGTTGTAGGATGATTCCTACCGATTCTAGGTGGAGGATCTCTTCTCACATTCTCGTGAACCCCCGTTTCAACTCCTTCTTGATCTTCATTTGCTGGACCGGAATCGTATGCTATCTCGAGGTGTTATCTCATCAATGGTAACACCGCTCGCTTCGTGTTACTATCGTTGTTAGCACTTGAGGTAACACCCGTGGTAACACCTTCTCGGATCGATTTCTTCCAATGTGCCTCCAAGGGTGTCTCTTGAACATTTTCTCCCGCAATACTTGAGTGATCATCAAAAACAATATTCATGGATTCTTGGATGGTTTTTAGCCTTAGATTAAATAACCCTATATGCACGACTATTTGAAGCATAACCAAGAAAATGGCCTTATCACTCTTAGAGTCCAATTTTGCTAAGTAGTCCCGATCATTGAGAATGTAACACACACAACCAAAGACATGAAAATAATGAACTTTTGGTTTTCTACCATTCAAAATTTCATATGGAGTCATGGTTGTGCCGGGTCTTAGAAAAACTCTATTGGCCGTGTGACAAGCCGTATTTAGTGCCTCTCGCCCAAAATCTTTTCGAAATTCTTTTTGAAAATAACATCACACGAGTCATTTCAAGTAAAGTCCTATTCTTCCTTTCACTATCCCATTTTGTTGAGGTGTTTTTGGGGCTGAAAATTCATGGTGAATACCTTTTCTTTCACAAAAATTTGAAAAAGAAACATTCTCAAATTCCCTCCCATGATCGGACCTAATTCGAAAAATTGAAGCACAAAACATGTTTTTGATCTTAGAGTGCACGATTTTGAACTTTTCAAAAGTCTCGCATTTTTCCCTTAAAAAATAAAACCCATGTAAATCGTGAAAATCATCAACAATGACATAAGTATATTTCTTGCCCCAAAACTTTCTATCTCAAGTGGACCCATTAGATCCATATGCAAGAGTTGAAAACAATGTGTAGTACCAAAGGTGTTGCTCATTGTGTTGGGCAAAGACTCATGGGTAACACGAGTTTGTTTCCCTTTGAGACAATCCTCACAAACAATTTTTTGTTTAAGATCAAGACTAGGAATGCCTTGGACAAAGATCTAGATTAACAATCTTTTCTATGTTACGAAAGTGAACATGTCCCAACTTTTGATGCCACAATGTAGTGTTATCAAGTTTTGCCGAATGGCATACTTGCTTGTCTTCAACAAGATAACAATTATCACTAGATCTTGTACCTGTCATCACACAATTGTTAGTCTTGTCATAAACTTCACAAGTATCTTTATTGAATTTCACCTCTAAATTGTCATCACAAAGTTGACTAATACTAATTAAATTAGTTACAAGTCCATCAACATGTAAGACATTCTTTAAGGTTGGAAATCCGCACACATTTAGTGTCCCTCTCCCAATGATATTACTCTTGCTCCCACCACCATATGTTACACTACCCCCATGAATTGTTTCATAATCTTTTAAAAACAATTTTGTTCCCCGTCATATGACGTGAACACCCACTATCAAAGTACCAAGAACCTTCAATATTTGTTTTTAAAGCAAAGGTACACAACATCACATTTCGTATTAGCTTTTGGTTTCCACACCTTTTTGAATTTTTACCATTCTCGATCAAGTGTGTTATCCCGTGTGCCGGGCAACACCTCGTGTAACACCAAGGGACTCGGATGCTTTTTTGAAACAATATGGCATTTATTTTTAAAATGTCCAGTGTGTGTGACAAGATTGACACACCTTCCCTTTGTCACATGGTTCTTTTGAAGAAGAATCTTTGTCAAAAAACCGCTCCTTAACAAAACAATTCTTATTATCATTCATAGACAAAGTAGAAAGAATACTATTCAAAGATTCTTGAAAACCAATACCGCTTCCGAGAGGTGTACTCAAGTTCAAGATCTCATCCAATTTGGTAGATCCAAAGCTGTTGAGCTTCTTCAAGGTGGTTTCGGCTAGAGTCCAATTGCCCTTGACTCTTTCAAGCCTCGATTTCTCTCTTTGTTGCTTGAACCTCCATATGAGTCACATAGGCCGGAGTCCTTTCATTCTTCTTGGTTAAGGACTTAACCAAATTGTTCTCTTTCTTCCATTCCACGAGCAATGCCTCGTAAAGGTCTTTTAATCCGGAAATGAGGTCATCTTTGCTCGCTCATCCTCTTGTGTACTTCCCGTATCGTGGTTAGAAGAGCTAACAAAACAAACAAAGATTATTATCACATAATTCATCATACCCGGGTGTGATCACGGATGTTATCTCGCATCGGATAACACCTTGGGTAACACTGTCCTTTTCCGTGTTACTTACCGTGACAAACATGGTTGTTTGATCGTATTCTACCTCCCGAGATGGTCCTTCATCCTCATCATCACCGAGAGAAACCCATAGGTTCTTTCCTCTCTTCCTTAGAGTATTTGCACACTCATTGGAATAGTGACTCCCAACTCCGAGCAAGCATGACATTGAATGGATTCAATGTGCTTTGGATCGACCTTAACCGATCCGATGATGCTCTTCTTGGGTTCGACTTTGGGTTAGATGGGAAAGTCCTTTTTGGCATCGAATCATAGACCTTGGTTTGCTTCTCCTTTGCTTTCACCTGCATTTTTTCATTGTTATACTTTCTAACCATAGAATTGTATTTTCTAGCAAGTAAAGCAACACTAGCATTCTCATCAATTTCTTCAAAAACCTCATCTTCGTTTTCTTCCAAAGAACTCGAGGCTTGAGTTTTCAAAACAACATTTTTCCCTTTAGATGCTTCACTTTGATCTAAGAGATTTAACTCAAAGTTTTTCAAAATACTCATTAAAGAATTGATATCCATAGTTGCAAGATTGTGAGCCTCTTCAATAGATGAAACTTTCATATTAAAACGCTCAGAAGGGTTCTAATTGCTTTTGAGACAAGTTGTTTGTTGGTAAAAGGTTCACCCAACAATTGACACTCATTAGCAATATCAAATAATTTTTCAAAATAAGAAGGAATAGTTTCATTTTCACCCATCCTTAATCTTTCAAATCTGCTAGTAAGACCCCTAAGCTTAGTTTCACGCACACTGCCATCACCTTCACAAAAACGTTGTAAAATATCCCATGCTTCTTTTGCAAAGTGGAACTGTTTTGAATAAGTTTGAAAATATGCATATCAACCCACTCAAAAATGGCATTAAGTGCCTTTTCATTGAAACTAGCTTGGTTGATCTCTTCCATGTTCCATTCTCGATCTCAGATTTGACTTGTACGTCACCATCTTCATCACAGGTAACATTGGTAAGGAGTAACCATTTGTTATAGATCGCCATCCTCGAAGATCAATTGATTTGATATGCGAGCGTAGACGGATCTTCCAATAACAATAATTCGAGCCATCTAACACAGAAGACGCTTATTATTAGGATTAGCCGGATCATAAGCCATGACACCTAGACCAAGCACTTAGTATCGTCAAGTGACTGCTCGATACCAATTGAAATTGTCAATGGCTTCACTTTGGAAAGAGATGTTACCGTAGATGTTACCCAACACCTTGGTTAACACACTGACGGACAGCACACACACACCAAAATAAATAGTTTATAAAAACTTTGTGCAGCGGAAATAAATAACACAAGATATAATTTTCTCAAGTTATATAAATATATAACTTGAGTGTGCCTAGATGGCGAAGACTTTATAATCAATATAGAAAAATTACAAAGCCGAAAGTTCCCTATTGCTAATACAATGATAATGCTCTATGGAACTGAATGAGACAAAGAACGAATCCTATCCTTAGCCAACACTCTCTTAAACACTCAGTGTTTAAGCTAGAATCACAAGGGAGGAAGGATATGCGAACCAAAGAACTTTGTCTCTCTTGTGCTATGGTGTGTGTGTTTGATCTTTTGGCATACTTCAAATGAAACACACCTAGCCTATTTATAGCCTTCCAATGCCTTGGAGGCTACTCCAAAATAACAGCCTTGGACCTTCAGATCGTGTGTGAGGAGTGGAGAGATTTCTTGGCTTGAATTCCTCATCATTCGCCAACTTCCCTAGAATGTAGCAACCGATTTCTTGAAGCCCAAGTCCATGCTTTATCACCTTGTACTCTCTTGCTTTCTTTGCATTGTACTCTTTAAATAATCAGCAACAACTCCATGACTTGGTCTTCCCACGTTTTTATTCCTTCTTCAATTAAAATGGACCAAGCAATAGTTACACGTAAATCTCCTATTTACGTGTAACTCTTCCAACAACTTCTTCCTTGATTTTAGCATTTAATCCAACCATATATTAACCTGAAATATAGACCAAAAAACACATATATCTTGCAAATAATATTAGACATTAGGATATAAAATAATATGGAAAGAATTATTAAATTACAAATCATTACAGTCCGGGTAACACCCAACTGCCAGTGATAGCACCTGTGGTAACACCCACAGTCTGCATTAACAAAACGTAAGTCCGATTTCTCCGAGAAAGATAACGGAATCCCGTTTCTTTCATCAAAATCATCAACGGCAGTCAAACGTAAGTCCGATCTCTCCGAGAAAGATAACGGAATCCCATTTCTTTCATCAAAAATCATCAACGGCAGTCAAACGTAAGTCCGATTTCTCCGAGAAAGATAACAGAATCCCGTTTCTTTCATCAAAATCATCAACGACAATCAAACGTAAGTCCGATTTCTCCGAGAAAGATAACGAAATCCCATTTCTTTCATCAAAATCATCAACGGCAGTCAAACGTAAGTCCGATCTCTCCGAGAAAGATAACGAAATCCCGTTTCTTTCATCAAAATCATCAACGGCAGTCAAACGTAAGTCCGATTTCTCCGAGAAAGATAACGGAATCCCGTTTCTTTCATCAAAATCATCAACGGCAGTCAAACGTAAGTCCGATCTCTCCGAGAAAGATAACGGAATCCCGTTTCTTTCATCAAAATCATCAACGGCAGTCAAACGTAAGTCTGATTTCTCCAAGAAAGATAACGGAATCCCGTTTCTTTCATCAAAAACATCAACGGCAGTCAAACGTAAGTCCGATTTCTCCGAGAAAGATAACGGAATCCCGTTTCTTTCATCAAAATCATCAACGGCAGTCAAACGTAAGTCCGATTTCTCCGAGAAAGATAACGGAAACCCGTTTCTTTCCTCATTATCCTCAACAGCCGTAAAACGTAAGCCCATCTTCCCCAGCAAAAGCTAACAAAATCCCCAGCGAAGTTGACGAAATCCCATTTCTTTCCTCATTATCATCCACGGCCGTAAAACGTAAGCCCAATTTTTCTTCAGCAAAGGACGGCGAAATCCCGAGCAACTTTCGAACTACGTAAGGGCTTGATTCCCACTAAGGATACGTAGGTAGCCTATCATCAACTCTAGCCACTCGACCAGCATGGTCATCCTTTCCCTCGGCAGCAGACGAATGAAGTCCACCATAGGGAAAACATTTCAAATCAAGATCTGAGGCACCTAAAACGCCATCTTCAAGGTCTGAGGCACCTAAAATGCCATCATCATCCAGGTCCGAGGCACCTAAAATGCCATCATCAAGGTCCAAGGCACCTAAAACGCCATCATCAAGGTTCGAGGCACCTAAAACGCCCTCATCACCAGGTTGACGCCTCAAAATAGTCATTCCAGGGTCAAAGACCCGAACTACGACTGGCTTGATTCCTCTTAAGGATACGTAGGTAGCCTATCATTAGGTTCAGCCATCAGACCAAAAATGGTCATTCCTATCCCCAGCAGAGCGGATATACAACTCCAGCCATCAGACCGAAAATGGTCATTCCTATCCCCAGCAGAGCGGATATACAACTCCAGCCATCAGACCGAAAATGGTCATTCCTATCCCCAGCAGAGCAGATATACAATCTCAGCTACCAGACCAAAATGGCCATCTCTTATCCCCAGCAAGCAGAGTTTCTCTCAGCAATCGACTGCAGAACTCATTCACCAGGTTGACGCCTCAAAATAGTCACTCCAGGGTCGACATCGAAAGACCCGAACTACGGCCGGCTTGATTCCCATTCGGGATATGTAGGTAGCCTATCGCTAGGTCCAGCCACTCGATCACTTGATCATCCTGTCAAATATGGAGCCTTACTCTTATCGACGACCCGCTTTCTTCGAAAGCGCCATCCCCTAGGGGCTACTGTAAGTGCTCCAATTTGAGTTGTTAGTATTTTCGTTAGAAAATTAACGAAAGCCCTAACATTTCTAACATGTCTAACAATTCCTAACATTTCTAACAAAGTGAGGGTAGATTAGGGATTGCCATTTAAAGATAAACCAAGAAAAGAATCCCAAAAAGCAAAAGAAAGGTCAAAAACCCGAAATAGAAGCTGCTGGAACAAAAACTGGTTGCTTAATTTGAAAAATATTCTTCCTGTCCAAAGCCTGGAGCAGCATTTAATGCACCAGGCACGCTGAAGGAACCCTCCGCGCGGATGAGAATGTAATTCTCAGTGGCCTATAAATTGAGCCCTTCAGTCACAGAAATAAGAAGCAAAAACACATTTTATAACTGCACCTTGGCGAAAAATAGGGAGAAAACAGTGGGAATTCACTTGAATTGCCACCATTTTCTCTTGAATCTTTCCCAAATCCCACTCACTCAAAACATTTTCAAATCACTCTCATACATACACTAACCCAAGCTTAAATCACCCCTTAGGAGGAGGATTAGAGAGAAAACATAGAGGACTTAATTGTTATCTACTTGTTTTCTCTTTGACCAACTCTAATCACAAACCCTAAACACATTCAAACCCTAAACACATTCAAGCCTTGAATCCATTCAAACACAAAACACAAAGAAGATAGGTATAACCTCCTTCTCCTCACCCTAAAATTCTCTCATCCATGTATGCATTTTCAAACTCCAAAATGTAGTTTGTTCATCTTCTTGCCCTAGATCCAAGAGGATCACCATGGAAGTTCATCTCCATGGATGATCCTCTACAAGGATCAACATTACTTCCAAAGTATTTTTACATACTTGCAAACATGTTTTCAAAACCCTATAAATCATTTTCATACATCAAATCTTCATTTTCAAGGATAAAATTCCCCTTCCCAAGCAAATGAAATGCTTAAGTCCTAATGTACCCTAAGGATGGCTTGATATAGTAGATCACCACTAAAATGTCTAGTGACTACTAATCAAAGCCTAAGGAAATGGGGACAAGCATGGATGCCAAACCCCTTTTAAAATCATGTTTTTCTTCATGAGGAAGTTGCTGTCCAGTAGCCTTTCTCTAAGACCTCTGTCCATGGTCTAATTTTTTGGACATAAAGAAACTTGGAATTTGGTGTTTAACACAAAACACTTTTTGTAGCCAACATCCATAGCTTTCCATACATATTTTTACTTAATTTTTTACGTGAGTAAAACTCCCTTTTTCAAATTTTCTTTTAAAAGGTCAGTTCCTCAGTCTCTGGAAATCCAGATTTCATATCTGAGATTTCCAGAAGGTTTTGGTCCATCAAATCATCTCCAAATGGATAATTTCTTTCATAGAAACCTTATTTAAGGTGTTTTGAACAACTTTCATTCTCGGACTTTCCCCAGATTCTGAGATTTTTAAGCCCTTAAACCCATTTTAAAATCAAGTGTCCACTGCCTTTTTCATTCTGGCAGAATTGGTTTTCAACTTCAAAAAATCTTTTGAGTACCAAAACTCAACCCAAAAATCACACCAAAAATCATGGGATTTGTTCAAAGTCTAATAAAGAGTTCCCAATTTTTAGTTTTCTCATTTTCAACTTATTTTGGCCAAAACACACACACACATACACAAATGGTTTTTAATGCTTGGAAGACTCGTTTTACGAGGCATTCCGGGTGAACACTAACGTTCTTCCCGGCGTGTAACGTGACCTCCGAACTCAAATCTCTAATCTCGGGCATTTTTCAAAGTTTTGGCCCTTAAGACAAAAATGGCGTGGTGACTCCGTGTTTTTTCGATTGATTTTCGAAAGAAAAGAAAAATACCAAATCTTTCGGGAAAATGGAATAACATCGTTACACATGTGCATGCATCTTTGTTAGTTTAGATGATGAAAATTGAAATTTGCAACATTTCTAAAGAACATGGAGTACAAGTGCTTAATATAGAAGCGAATGGGGAGTTATCTGCAAAATTGAGGGTTTCTCTACCTTTTGCTATCGGTCCAATTGACTTGCGTAAAGACTTGGCTTATATTTGCCCGATAAGAATATACATGAATAATATATGTTGACATTCAGAGAAACTCCCAGGAAGCTTATTCTAAAGAATAATACTAGGGGTACAAAATAGTCACAAAAACTTGTTCACAAAATTCTTGTTGTAATGATTTTATTGGTATTTTTAATTATAGTGTTGCGGGTTCACTATCGATACAACCAATAAATTATTGCTAACTCATTTTGTGAACAAAATTTTATGACGTTCTTTTGTGCCTCTAGCATTGCTCTATTCTAAATTAACCCCCTCACATTTTCTAATGAGTCTTAATTGAAATCTCAAACTCATTATGTGAGTCAATAGCCAAACAAATGTAAATATCTATATGACAAATATTAACAAAAATGTGATAATATTTATAACTCAATAAACCACTATCAGCAACATAAATGTAAAGTATGTTTGTTGGTTTCAAAATGAGGCAAAAAGGCAAAAAACACTCATTTCGAAATAAATATCATAGTTGACATGTCAACATTTAAAAAAATATGCTTAATAGTTTGTACAATGTTATAATTGCACTACATTCACTTTTCTTATTTGAAAACCCGAAATTTGTTTTAGAATGAACCAAAACGAAAAGTGCGACAATTATTCCAGCACACACAGAGAAAGTAGTTATAGGAAGATGAAACCAATTAAAGAATTTTAGTTTTATTGGTATCTAGTATTAACTTATATAATGGAGGTCGATAGTTCAAATCCTGTTAATGACATGTGCTAGCCTATATAGGCCAATTGTTGTAGCCCGATTGATATTTTATTTATTATTAATAAAAAAACACCCATTTTTTAAAATAAAAAATAGGAAGATAAATACCTATTTTGAATGAGTAGGTCTCCGGAGAAACGCGTTTCTCCATAAGTTATGGAGAAACGTGTTTCTCCATAAGTTATGGAGAAACGTATTTTTTAATATCCAGAACTACGAAATTGAATATCCAGAAACACACAATTGACCATGTCCAGAAACTATAAAATGAGTATCTAGAAACCTTCAAATGTATATCCAGAAACCATCAAATGAATATCCAGAAAAATTCAAAATGAATATCCAGAAACATTCAAAAGGAATTATTCCGTCGGTGGTCCGTCGCTGGAAACCCGACGCAGCGGTCCGACAGACCAATTTCCGTCCGTGTACACCGACGGAAATCGAAATCCGCCAGTGGTCACTGGCGGAATATTCCGTCGCTGTTGATATTTAATTTAATTAAATTTTTATTTCAGCGACGGAATATTCCGTCGCTGAAATAAAGAAAGTAAAAAAATTAGTTTCCTAAATAAAATCACACGCCACACACAATTTTCAAAACATAAGTCCTGGAAGGACTCTTACACTTTCCTTAACTATAAATCATCAAACATCTACAATTAAGTTCAAATATTGTTGTTACAACTCACTACATAAGGTAATGCATAAGGTAATGCAAAATGTTAATATTCTTAACTTTCCGAGTGGTAATGGGACTTTCCTTCCAAAATTTAACTCAAATGATGGGGATTTCCTTCAAACTTACAAGCCAAGCACCAATCTCTCTCACTAATGATGTGGGATAATACTAACAATCTCCCACTTCTTACACCAGAATCTCAGTTGAGAGCTTTAACCACTACGATGTAGCCAAATATATAAGCTAAGTTGTAGGCCTTAATATCATTTGTTATGGTGTTATTGGGAATCACGGTGCTATTTGGCCTTTCCAACAAAAAAAAACTAGGTCAAAGGATGGGAAATTTCCTCATATTTTAAAGCCAAACACACCCTCACATAACATGGTTAGTTCTAGTAATCATTATAGAAACACACTTATTCACTATGTGACTCATAACTATGACAAAGATCATGTGATATCTCTTATCCCATATCAAAGCGATTTGGATTATGAATGTAACAGATAAGTATCCATCGACTTCTACTGGGAAACAATATTATTTATGAATTTTTTGGTGGGCCTATGGTAAGCTTTGTTAGACCAATGTCACTTGGACATTGGGCTATCATCCGTCTTGCACCACCTAATGTCGGGCCTGTTTAGGCTTAATTAGGACACTAAATTATATAAACACACACATATAGTCTATTTGAGTGATTACGAGCTTTAAAAAGATCATTACAAAGCATTCAAAAACTTCCTAGAGGGAAGTATTCAAAAACTAGCTAAAAAGTATTTATGAATAATTTTTAATGAAATAATTCATAACACACAACGTGTGTCACCCAAAATTTGCATCTTGAGAGAAGCTTGCATCAATTCTTTAGAATCATTAACCATCTCATATCACTCCTATAAAGTAATGATATAATAAAATAGAATTTCTCTTATTTGACCATTTAACATACATATAGTAATTTTCCAAATCATCATAAAGTCGATCAAGGTTATCGTTTGGCCATAGTGAACTCTACACAAGTTGTAATCTCATCCTTTCATTGTGGACATTTAGCCTGGTCATTCAGATTTTATTTTATAGTCCTCTACCTGTAAATATTATGTCAAGATTTATCGACAATAGATTTTTAATGGATATCCCTACTTTCGCAAAGACAAGGTAAATAAAGGTAAACCTTACCACTATGAAGAATATCTCTTTGAATTATACTTCCTTCATCCCATTTTAAACTATACTAAATTTTTGGGCACAATAATTAAGAAAAATTAAAGTAGGAGAGTTGTGTTGTGAGTATATAAAGTAAAATAGAAGAGAGAATGAGTGAGAGAAATAGTAAGTTGATTGGTGTGTGAGTATAAAATTAAAGTAGGAGAGAGATCAATGAGTGGAAGGAATAATGTAAAAACTTTTTCATCTTGGAAAATCCGATTTAAGGTGGGATGGACAAAAATGTCGAAAAGTCCGATTTGAGATGGTATGGAGGGAGTATTCCTCTTCTCAATGAAGAAAACTTTAGCCCTAGACGAGTACTAGTTAGTTATACACTCGCTCTTGAAAATATATTTATTTGCAAATGCATTGTGCACAAATACAATTTTTTGAAACCTACTTATCATTTATTTCTCAATCTTTGCTAAAAATACTTAAAACAAATAAAATTCTTGAAAAAGCGAGGTAAACATGAATATCTCACGCATGAATAATTATATATAACTTAAGAATATATAATACAAGCTAACTTGCTTTAGCTTTCATAGATATACACATGTTTGAATGAACAAACTATAGGGATCATTTTAATCCAAGATCAAAAACCAAAAAACCCCTATATGGTTTCTCTATTATGCGGATAACCACTACCAGAAAAAGGTCATTTAGCGACGAAAATTTCCGTCGCTAAAATTAAATTTTCGTCGCTAAAAATAATCACCGGCGGAAAAATTCCGTCGGTGATCCGCCGCTACCAGCCCGTCGCAGTGCTCCGACGGGTCAATTTCCGCTGATATTTTTTTATTTTACCGACGGAATTAAATTCCGCCGGTGAATTAATGGTTACAGCGACGAAAATTTCCGCCGTTAAATCAATTTAATTTAATTAAATTTTCATTTCAGCGGCGGAAATTTCCGTCACTGTAATAAAAATTAATTTAATTAAATTAATTTCAGTGGCGGAAATTTCCATCTCTTTAATAAAAATTAAATTAAAATAAATTAATTTCAGCGGCGGAAATTACCGTCGCTGAAATTATTTAATTTTAATTTAATTTTTATAACAGCGACGGAAATTTCCGCCGCTGAAATCAAAAATTAAATAAAAATTAAATGAGCTAGCGGCGGAAATTTCCGTCGCTGAAATTAATTTATTTTAATTAATTTTTATTTCAGCGACGGAATTTTCGCCGCTATAATCAAAAATTAAATTAAAATTAATTGATATAGCGGCAGAAATTTACGTCGCTGTAAAAAAAATTAATTGAAATAAGTTAATTTCAGCGACAGAAATTTCCGTCGCTGATTCTGAAATATATTAAAAAAAATAATTTAAAATATCAATAAACCAAAATTTTTTGTACCTGATATAACATTTCAATTTATAAAACTAAAACTATAAAAACTAAACATCAAATATCAGCGTACCAAATAAAAACTAAATATCACCGTACCAATTTAGGAGGGGGGAGAGGGGGGAGAGGGGGGGGAGAGAGGGGGGGAGAGGGGGGAGGGGCTCCCGCGGGTATCAAATGTCTCAAATGTTTACAAACAATTATAAATTAGTACAAAAATGTCTAAAAAAAGTCCGCAATCAATTCGGGGGAGGCTGGAAATTACCCTGGGAGTCCTGGCCGATATGAGCCATCAACAGCGCCAATTGTCTTTGAGTCTCTGCATGACGTCGATCACTCTCCTCCTGCATCTGCGTCTGAACCGCCAAAGCCTCCGCAAGCTTTGCCCGCTCGCGTCTCTCCACCTCCAACGCAGCCTCCAGAGTGTCAACCCTCGAATCAAACGTGGGCAGGGCAACATTTCGCCGACGGCCGGTCGACGTCGACGGGCATTGACGCCCGTAATTCCCCATCCCTAACACTCGGGCTCCTCTCTTTGGATGTCCCTCAGAGGTGACCGAGTGCCAAACATCAGGCACGAAGGGGACGGGCTCGCCGGGAGGCGTTCCTTCGGGAACAACGACGGCTTGATATGCAGCCTGTCAAAATAAAACAAACAATTATAATCATATACACAATGTAAGGTACATAAATAAATTTACATATTAAAAATCAAGTCATTTAATGATAGTTTACTTACAAAGGCATTAGCAGAGCGATCGTCAACCCATTGCGGAGGTTGATCGGGCGTTGTAGAATTCCGAAATGGGTGCTAGCGTAAACATCCACAAAACTGATATTCGGACCATGCTCCCTTTGCTATAAATAAAATAAGCGAGATTATTACTTTGAAATTGTATAAATGCAAAATTTAAACTGATTTAAAAGCATGCATACACTACATTTACACTAAAACCATGGATTTCATAGCATCAACATGGCTCCCAGCTAACATACGTACATAAACCTATTTAAAAGCATCCATACACTACTACATTTAAACTAACATACATACCATGCGGTCGTGATGTTCGGCGACCGTGAGCGTCCCCATGGTATGCATCGCCGCCATGTTGATACGATGAGAAAGAAATTGAAATGAAATGAAATAAAAACGAAAATCAAACTTGTTTCTCCAAGCAAAAACCCTGCAAGTGTTAGACCTTCCGCAGCGAACTTCCAATTCACAGCATACGAATACCAAAATGCATTTTTTACAATTTGATTGGAATGAGAAGTAGAACAATTAGGGATTATCGGTCAATTAAGCTAATAAATGAAACAACTGACCTTGATAACTAAGCGTTTAACGTCTTTGAAAGTGTCGACTAGTTTGTTGCTTTCTTAATTCTTAATTAATTGTTTAATTTAAGCACCGTGATTGTAGATAGAAAGAGAAATCGATTGAAATACCTGATTGAGTATAGAGAAGAGAGAGAAACACGGTGGAAGGAGACGGACGGACGGAGACGACGGCGTGAGAGCTCGAGACGGACGGTGGAGAGGTGGACGGACGGAGACGGCGGCAGCAGCTCGAACGGAGACGGTGGAGAGGAG
>JAFEMH010005620.1:70000-155873 GCA_022495995.1 Adenophora triphylla var. japonica
TTTGAAACATCAATGGTCTTCTTCTCTGACTTCCTTTCAACGGGAGGATTGCTATTTTCCTCTTTTTCTTTTCCATTACATGAACTACTGAAATCATTGCTAGAGTGGCAATCATTTTCTTTATTCAAAGTGCAAGGCCCTAGATATTCAATCCCCTCCTTGTTCTGTTTTTCCACACTTTTTTCAGCTTCCAAAAAGCTATTATACCTTATTTCCTCCTCACTTAAGCCTATAGCATCTTTTTCTGCTAATAACTGATGTTGCTCTTCAGTAGTTTGCTTGTATAACTGAGGTTGTTGTTGATATTGCTGTTTCATAACATCTTCAGCAAACTCATCAGTTGTCTTTGTTATTTTTCCACTATCTTCCATCCTCTGTTCATTCCCAATTTGCTCTGTATTCAAATGCTTTCTCACAACCTGCTCTGGAGTGGTCTGAACATTCTGTTGCTGATGTTGTATCTTCACTTCATCAGTAACTCTATCAGCCTCATCATCTCCTTGTCTTGCTATTTCTTCATTGCCAATTGGATTCCCATCTTCTTTTTCTTCTACAACTGTAGATTCTTTCTGTCTCACCTCCTCTAGAGCTTCCTCAACAACTTTATCTATCAAATCCATTTGATTACTAGTGGAGGCTCCTTTATCTCCTCTCTTTCTCCCTTTGTTCCATCCTTTTTTCACATTAATCTCATCTCTATTTCCTTTTTCTTCTATCATTGGTTTTTTACCATTTATTTCCTTCTGTACCTCCATCTGTTTCTTCTCACTATCAGATTGTTTTTTCAAACCAGCTTTCCTGCAAATGCCCACAGAATGACCAAGCAATCCACAACCTGAGCAATACGCTATATTCCCTTCATACTGAACCTTCTGCCAAAATCCATTTTCCTTGGATTCTCCTATCCAAATTTCAGTTTCCAAGGGCTTTGATACGTCTATTTCCACACACATTCGAGCAAATAATTGATTGGTCAGCCCCAAAGTTCTATTATCCACCCTCAAAAACCTCCCAAGTTCATTTCCTATGCATTCAAGTAGAGCTCCATTATAAAATGCCCAAGGAATACCAGGTAGCCTAATCCAAACTGCCACAACTGGATTTTCCTCATTCAATTTAAACTCTGGAGTCCATCTAAATGCTCTATACATGCACTTGTTAATAATATGAGATTCCTTGGACAGAGCTAATCTTAAATCATCTTCATTTCCAATATACACTCCAACATGACGAGGATCAATTAAACTGACAACAAACACTACTAGAAACAGGGGCATTACCGACGGACTTTTACCGACGGACGAATTCGTCGGTAATACAGACGGAAACTTTTCATTTACCGACGGAAATTTATTTTATTTTACCGGGAATTTAATTTTTTTAAATTTCGTTTTGTCCGTCGGTAATTTTTAATTTCCGTCGGTATTACCGACGGTATTACCGACGGACTATGTCCACCGGTAATACAGACGGACCCGTCCGTCGGTAACTAAGTTATATATATACCCATTTACGCCTCAGTAATTTACAATTCGCAAACAAACGAAATCAACGAACGCCGAAGTGCCGAACCCTAGCTACCTCTGAACAACGCCGTCGCCGATCCTCGCCGTTCGCCGTTCTCGCCGTTGCCGGTAAGGAATCTCTCTCTCTCGCTTTCTTCTCTCAATTGCTTTCTCTCTCTCACCGATTTCTCTCTCTCACTCGCTTTCTCTCTCTCTCTCCCTCTCTCATTAGTGTCACAGCCGTTCGCCGTCGCCGTCGCCGGTTCGATCGAGGTAAGGTTCCGAGCCTTTACATCCTTAAACCGGTTCTCAGGTAAATTCGATCATATGTATATCATATGTATATAAACAAGCTTTGTGTGATTCATGTTTGGTGCGATAATTGAAGATGTTCGAATTTTATAGGGGTGACCGAGAAATCATGTATGCTCAAATGTAAGTTTTGTCAAATTGCTCCCATTTCCTTGTAGCTTTTGTGTACTGTATGGTTTTTATATGTGAAAGTGGTTCCTGATTTAAATGTTTCTCTTTGCAATATTGCAATTTTTTATTATCTATATTTGTGTTAAATGGGAACAAGGTTTCATATTTTCTTTACTTATAAGGGAATGTCATAGATAAAAATTTAGAAAATGCTGGAAAGTCTTAGTTTCGTTTACGTATAGTTTTTATCACATTCATATATATGCATTTATATTTGTACACACACATATAATTGGGGTGGGGTGGTGGAGAAACTCAAATGGAACTTTGGGATCCTCTTCGGGTGGATTGATTAGGCCGAAATGGATTTGGGAATACTTAATCAACATCTTACGAAGAACTAACCCTAGTACCTCACTGACTTTTCCCATATATTGCCCCCCTCTCCCCCAAAACACATTAGGTTAGTTAAAACATTTCGAATAGGAATAGAGACTCTTTAATTTCATAATATTTGGAGAATAACCTATAGAGAGGTGAGGAATCAAAATATAAATAAGATGAGAGCCTTTTTCACCCACACTATCAAAATTCGTTCTTTGACCAAGGAAGACGGAAGCAAACAAGTTCATTGCCGTTTGAGTCAAGGATTTTCTGTTTAATAAGAGTTTTACAAAGAAACCGTAAAATTCTTATTAAACAGAAAATCCTTGACTCAAACGGCAATGAACTTGTTTGCTCGTCTTCCTTGGTCAAGATGAGATTGGGTTTTGATAGTTGTGGATGAGAACGACTCTTATCTTGTTTATAAATGTTAATTTAATTCATCATTGTAAAATTTCAAATTTTACAATAAAGAATTAATATTTCAAATTATTCACAATATTAATAATTTAAAAAATATGATAGATGTGTGTGTTAATTCATTATTGTAAAATTATGCATTTTACGGTAATGAATAAAAATTAATGTTACGACGTAACGTTGTGACGGTTGAAACACAAAAGCTTAGAAACCCGTTTAAGAATCTTTAACTTATCATGTTGAGGTCAACATGTAGTCATCGATTCTTAAATTGTCTCGTGTGGACTGCCTTGAAATGCACGATTATATGATTTGTAAATATCATCATTGTCTATTAAAATTGCTTGAATAGTCGATAGTTGAGATATTTCGGTTGCATTAATCCTATTGTTCTCTCGAGTGTATACTAGACATATATGGTTGATTACACACTCGTCGATTCTAATCGATAGTGTTTGATTGACCTAGTCTACGTCGTGCACTTGGAGACCATGGGGTTATCTTTGCCGAAATTTCTTGATTTTCGATTATAAAGCAAGTAGACAAGGTGATATTTGCAATTCATACGTGTATTTCGGGATGGGATAGAAGCCAACCCAATTCTAAACCTAATGGACATGAATTGTCCTTTCATCATAGGAAATGATATACTTTACAACAAAGAATTAAATATTAATATTTAAAATATTAATAATTAAAAAAATGTTTAATAAGGTGTGCGATAGAAGCCAACCCCAATTCTAAACCTAAAGAAACATTTCTTGTTGCTTTTAAGTTTGTAATCCAAATTTAGGGAATTGTAATGCGTTAATTACATCTAAACTGTTAATACATTATGAAATGCAGGAGTTAATTATGTCTGACGAAGATCGTAGTTGGATGGATAATCGTAGTAATCCCGGTAGAAGGGGTGTCAGAACTCAATTCTTAGAAGGTTTAGAACATTTTGTGGAGTTTGCTAGAGCGCATCCCCAGTGCATGCGTGGTGATAAGATTAGGTGTCCTTGTAAAAAGTTTAAGAATAGAAAATATCTGAGTGTTGGATGGGTAAAGAAACATGTTTTAGAGTCAGGGTTTGTTGATGGTTACAAGGTATGGATAGCGCACGGGGAGCGTTATGTGGTTGAAACAAGTGTTCGCAATCATCCTATCAGATCAAGTGGTCCGCCAAGGGAACCCGAACATTTGATTGATGAAGAGGAGCCGTCTGTCGGTTTGGATGATATGGTTCGAAATGCGGCCGCCCGAGTTTGATTGGAACCCTAATCCAACAGAGGCACCAAATCCCGTTGCAAAGAAGTTTATGGATTTAATGGACTCGCAAATGAGAAAATTCATCCCGGTGCAAAGGCTACAGTGTTAGAGCAAGTGACCGAGCTTCTAAATATTAAGGCCGATACAAATATGAGCCAAAGATACTTACGATCGTATAATGTCATGGGGACATCGGATGCTACCCGAAGAAAATAATATGGTTCACAATTTTTATGCGACGAAAAAGTTGGTGGGGCAGATCGGTCTTGGGTATGTTAAAATTGATGCTTGCAAGAATCAGTGCATGCTTTTTTATAAAGAAAATGAGGGCCTCGATACATGTTCAATATGTGGACTTAGTAGGTATAAGCCACAATGCCGTGGTAGTGCCAAGCACAAGAAAACGTGCCTCGGGCGCAGCTTACGTTATATGCCGCTAATTCCTGTGTTGCAACGAATTTACGCATTGAAAGAAAGCTCGTAAGCCATGCGTTGGCACAAAGAGTGTCCTCGTGAAGAGGGTGTGATGACTCATCCTTCGACGGTGAAGCATGGAAACATTTTGATGCCACTTACCCCGATTTTGCTGCGGATCCTAGAAACATAAGGTCAGGATATGTACATATGGGTTTTCTCCATTTGGACCAGGCAAAATCTTATTCATGTTGGCTGTTATAGTCACAAAGTGTATAATCTTCCCCCGTGGTTATGTATGATCGATCCTTATATGTATTTGAGTTTGTTCATTCTCGAATCTAGGCAAAAACATTGATGTGTATCTTCGACCTCCGATGGATGAACTCAAACAAATTTGTGGAATGATGGTGTCCGCATACGGGATGCTTTCAAGTTGCAAAATTTTAACATGAGGGCTCCAGCTGATGTGGACAATTAATGACTTTCCCGCTTATGGTATGATGTCGGGATGGAGCACACATGGGAGATTGGCCTGTCCGTATTGTATGGAAAATACGGTATGCATTCACACTTCAAAGCATTACAAGAAGCAGTGTTGGTTTGATTGCCACTGCACGGTTTCTTCCTAGTGACCATCCATTTCGTAAACAGAGAGGAATGCTTTCACCAAAAATAGAGTTGAGCAACGGGGCCCCCTCCTCGTCCCGAGTGGGGAGGATATTTTTGAGCGGTGTGTCCGAGGTGTCCGATGTCGGGTGGGGAAAGATGTTTTCAAAGGATAGACCAGACGGATTTGGTAAAGACCATAACTGGATTAAAAAGAGTATATTTTGGGAGTTACCGTATTGGAAGACGAACTTGATAAGACATAACCTTGATGTCATGCATATTGAAAAAAATGTGTTTGACAATATTTTCAATACAGTGATGGGTTTTAAGACCTCAACGAAGGACACAGTACATTTTATATCACTTATCACTGTAATAATAATAATAATAATAATAATAATAATAATAATGGACATAAATATAATAATAATAAATAAAAAATAAAATAATCAATAAAAATAAAAATAAAAATATACATATATGTATATATATAAATATCATTATTGTCTATTAAAATTGCTTGAATTGTCGATAGTTGAAATATTTCGGTTGCATTAATCCTATTGTTCTCTGAGTGTATACTAGACATATATGGTTGATTACACTGTCGATTATAATCGATAGTGTTTGATTGACCTAGTCTACGTCGTGCACTTGGAGACCATGGGGTTATGCTGTCAAAATTTCTTGATTTTCGATTATAAAGCAAGTAGACAAAGTGATATTTGCAATTCATGCGTGTATTTCGGGATGGGATAGAAGCCAACCCCACTACTATCACGTACAACCACTACCATGGGGTTATCTTTGGAGTGGAAAATCTCAAGTTTTTGCACAAGCGTTAGGCCCAAAGATTGAAACTTTGATTAATTATTATAATAATAAATCTACTTTCAAAGTTTCAATCTTTGGGCCAAATGCTTGTGCAAACTTGATATTTTCCACTCCATTCATTATAAATGTAAACCCTCTCTCTCTCTATTTTAAAGAAAACAACAATATTATTTCAAATTCAAGCAAACCCAAGTGAACTCCATTATTTTGCTTCTTTTTGTTTTTAGTAAAACAACCTTATCTCAAACCACCGGTCCATGTGAACTCCATTATTTACCGTTTTCATATTGTCATTTCTATTTTAAAGCCGCAAGAAGTGCAATGTCGACAGACACCAAGTCCACACCGTTACCCACGTTTTGTTTACTTGGTTACTCTTTACATGCTATGTAATATTTAAATTTTGTTCTACTTGATAATATTTTATGTCTACATATATAATATACTAGTTTAGATATGTCGGGTCGAGGTGGCAATCGTTCAAAGAGAGGGAAGGTTGCGGGTTTTGTCCATCGTCTTGTTTCACCAAGGACGGGAGGGAGGATCTACTTCGGTTACGGACGTAGTGAACCATCCGAGCGGGTTAATTTGGACGCAATTATTAATGAGGAAGGAAAAATGGAAATATCTATCTCTCCCAAAGGGCGTAAGTATCATTTAATTGTAAATGTCATATATATAATGTTTACATTTTATTATTGTCTTTTTATTTGTATATATATTGATATATTGTTTTTTAATTAATATCTTGATAGGTTTATACATGCATGGTGGTGGTAGCGGTAGCAAGAATGGCGGCGCTCGTGGTTGTTAAACATGAATTTTCATTGACATGTAATTAAACAAACAAATATATGTAGTTTCTTTTTCCCTTTCCCTTTTCCCCGGCCTTTCCCTACCGTTTCCCTTTCCCCCTTTCCCGGCCGTTTCCCTTTCCCCTTTCCCCGGCCGTTTCCCCTTTCCCCCTTTCCCCGGCCGTTTCCCTTTCCCCTTTCCCGGCGGTTTCCCCTTTCCCCTTCCCCTCGTCGCTTGATTTGGACAAACATATGTATTTTATTTGATGTACAAGCGAAACAGTTGTTTGTGTGTGTTTGTAGTTTGTAATTGGGTTGTTTGTGTGTGTTTGTAGTTTGTAGTTTGTAGTTGTTTAAAACAAAGTTGTTTGAACAGTTTACGGCCTTTTACAGTGGTTTAATAATAAAACAAATTTTTTTTTTTAAAAATTGCCAGATTACCGACGGAAATTTCCGTCGGTAAACTAATACAAAAAATAAATAATTAAATTTTTCCGGCGGAAATATCCGTCGGAAAATAAAAAATAAAAAAATAATACTCAAAATACCGACGGACATATCCGTCAGTTCAGGGTTTATATTCCGACGGACAGATCCGACGGTAAATTTTTTGATTTCCGACGGTTATAACCGTCGGTAATAATTTTATTTCCGACGGATATTTCCATCGGTAACCTCCGGTATTGCTCCGGTTAACCGGCCGGCGTAACTCATTTCCGACGGACGTTTTCCGGCGGAATTTTTTATTTTCCGGCGGATAATCCGACGGAAATACCGGCGGAATTTGTCCGTCGGTATTACCAACCAATTATTTCCGACGGAATCCGACGGACTATTTCCGTCGATAATATCCATTTAGCGACGGATTTGTAGAAATACCGACGGAAATTTCCGTCGGTAAACGACCTTTTTCTAGTAGTGAAATTTTCCATGTAAATTCCAATTTTGTTTAATATGCTCATTAATTTGAAGAAGAGTGGGCCTACCAGAAGAGAATTTCAAAACCATGGAATGGCGGAGACGATCGTTGGCGGCTAATTCAGCATTTGAAAATATCACTGCTGGCTTGTTGTCTACCTTCATCTTCCTCCTTGGAGGTAGGCGATCATAACCTAGTATTCCTTTGACACCATTGAATGCTGAAATTGGACCTTGAACAGCTCTTGCGTATGTCTGGGCCGAATTCCGATTTTGCTCAAATTGACCTCTCAAATCTGTAAATTGCTTGATTCCAATCGGTGTAGTGGTAGATATGTTGTTCGCGACTAAATCCTGACCATCAATGTCAGGCGGCTTCGCCATTTCCGGCGAGATTCCGGTGAAAACGTAAAACACACACTATTCGCACCTTCAATTCGCCCACAGTAAACGAGAGCGTCTGGGTCGGGTTGGGTTAGGGGTTAGGGGTTAGGGTTTAGGGTTTAGGGGTTAGGGTTTAGGGGTTAGGGTTTAGGGGTTAGGGTTTAAGGTTTAGGGTTTAGGGGTTAGGGTTTAGGGTTTAGGGTTTAGGGGTTAGGGTTTAGGGGTTAGGGTTTTTTTTTTAAATAGAAACAATGACCATATATATTAGAATTGCAAGGGTTCTTGGAGCTATTCCCAAATTGGTAAATTGTATACAATTTTAAATTTTTTATCCAAAATAAAACAAAAACAAGATTAGTCCAAAACTAGGAACTAACCAACTATTAGACAACACTCTGGAGATTATTGTCTCATAAGTCATAACTAAGATATCACGAAAACAAAGACCTACATCATTACTGCTGAGCACACTGCACTCTCTGGCTTAACAACTTCTCCAGGTTGGGATTTGATGAGGAGCTACCTGTTATCTAGATGAGTCAAGATAAATTGGGAGCTACATAATGCCTCAGTAAGGGTCAACGCGTGCTCAACAAATATGTCATCACCCTTTCGCTTGAACTTTGGGTGCTCTTTCTGTTGTAGTAAAAAGACTATGTCTCCAGTAAGAGTGTCAGGAGCTTCATCGGCTTCTCCTGGGAATGTAATTTTCTGTCCATTTTGCATACCCTTCTCCACAACCACTTCCAAGACCTTTTTCTCCTGTACAATCTTTTCGCCCTTGCATTGTGGGCAGCGGTCCTTGTCATTGATAGTTTCTCTACACTACAAGAAAAAAGGCTTTTTGTGACTGCTAAAAGCCGTCACATATGTACGAAAAGCAGTCACGAAAAGGTAACGCGACTGGGAAATCAATCGCCATGGCAGTCGCGTAAACCCTTGTCGCAATAGCTTAAAGCGACGGGATAAGCAGTCACCTTAGAGATTTATTTTCCGTGACTGCTTTTTGCCGTCACGTAAAGGGTTTTTTATTTTTATTTATTTAATTAATTAAATCACAAATGCAATCACGTTAGCTAGTATAAGGCGACTGGGTATGCAATCTCGTTAGCTTGTGTAAGGCGACTGAAAATGCAATCACCTTTGCTTAGAGAAGGCGACTGGAAATGCAATCACCTTTGCTTAGAAAAGGCGACTGAAAATGCAATCACCTTAGCTTGTGTAAGGCGACGAAAATGCAATCACCTTTGCTTAGAGAAAGCAACTGAAAATGCAATCACCTTATCCCATTGTGATTGTTCTGCCATTACATTAGTTCTTAATGTTTCATTACAATAATATAATTATTTATAGCATTATTACTACATAATATTATGAATTAATATTGATAAATCCACAAACTTTTTCAAAACTTAATTGAAAACAAACATTAAATCATTTAAAACTAAATATATTGTCTCAAAATAACATCCACCATCACATTTAACAAACTATTCATGTCTTACTAAACTTGTTCAAGAACCATTCTACATATGTTCAAAAATCAATAGTCTAAGAGTATATACTCCCTCTAGAGCACAAACCAAAAGAAAAATCAAGTAATCATACTAACTATAATCCTGATGCTTACCTATCTTATCATCACTTGTCTCAAAATCATCGGTATCCATCTCATCAGATGCACTTTTACAAATTGACAGTCAACGTTGAAATTGACATAACCTGAATAGCACCGCTCAGATTCTACGGAGAACACGCACCTCCCAGACTATTTTCCCATTCATTAGCACGATCCTTTTGCGACTGTGACCTGCCAATATCAGCGTTCCTTGACCTGACGTCAGTAGGAATGTCTCTCCAATCATGTGAGGCTGAATGTGTACGCTCCCCAATAGACAAGGATCGCCATGTTGACCCAGGCTGAATCGAGGAATTCCCTTGCATGTTTGATTCCCTATTATTTGGCACCTCATCAGTCCTTGTGTGAGAAGCACTATCTCCTCTTAAAGCTACAACATGAAGAAAATATCAAAACAGAACAAAAAATGGATTATCTATCTAAGAGCAACTAACAGCAAGTAAAACCATCAAAATGAGGGGGCCTCCGAAAACAGCCGAGAAGATAGTATCATAGAAGCAACCCCGCTTCTCAAGGACCATATAAATTATTATTTTCTCGTGAGGGAGTGCAACTTCAATAACTAAATATGGCACGGATCATCTTCAATTTGATAAAATACATGTTTGCAACAAGAATCCGATCTCACACGGCTTGTGAAGTTAACATACCTTCGTAATTAAATTTGTTATTAGAAAAATTGTGCCGATCCACTTGCTTCTCATGAGAAAATCCCTCGAGTAGTTTGAATAGCCGCCTTTTGAACCGACGGAAAATCCATCTTTATAATTATCAACAAGAATCGCCGTATCTTCTCTACTTCCCGCTTGTCAAAACCACAGCCAACAAATTAGATCAGGAACTAAATGGCCATCGATAAAGAAATTTACTTGAACGTGTACAGTACCTAGCTTGGTTCTTCGTGACGGCAGATCGGTAGAATTACGTGCCACAGATCCATCTTTAGTGATTTGAGGTGCACCACTACTCAGTATGTCCCCTTCGTCAATCCCCTTCAAAACAAATTACCCGAGACAAATAATCAAATCAACTGTAATAACACCTCACAAAATTGATAAAACAAATCATAATACCAGTTCTTCAGAAGTAGGCGCAATAAGAGCCAGGGGCCCTACTGGTTCTTCCTGAGTGAGGGACGGCACTTGTGCAATACCGTCTAAGAACTTCCCATGGGGTCTCAAATCAGTCGTTCTGTACACATCAAGCAGCTTTGTCCTGTTGTATCTAACAGGAGAAGGCTCTCCATGACTACTATCAGGTTTTTCAGAGAAAGATCCTAACGACTGCAGATGAGTAGTACTACCTATAGGGCTTCCTCCGGAAGGAATCCATCCACGCCCAAGGGGTAAGTTTGAATTAGTGCTTTCTCCACGACCCCGACCATGGCGGTCTAGAATCTTCATAGGCTCGCTTGTCTGCCACATGCTCAAGAAGTTCTGCTCTGTTCGCTGGTCCACCTTGAAACATCTGTAGCACAATATAAATCATTACATTCACCTTCAAAAAAGAAAAGAAACTGATCAGAATTGGGGTTTAAAGCCCAGTAAGTACATTGTCATTTGTGACTAAGATATGCTCATAAATTCAACTGAGTAGAAGACGGACTAAATATTTTAAATGAAAGTTGTTATATGAATACCAACAATTGTTATCAATGATGCTAAATGACTAACCTCACTAAAGCAAAAGAAATCCATAAAACCAACAAGTCCCAGTGCTTGATCAATGCTAATATGTCGTGTTCCATATAACTCTTCTACTTCCTTTAGGCTAAGCTGAAAATGGATATTGAAAAAGTATTTAAGAAACTGAAATAATATTTGTGTGACTTATTTTTATCTTTTACTGGCTAAGCTTTTTCATTTTATTTTTCATTTCATTAGTTGTATAAGCAAATGTGAATATTTCGGACGAAACTAAAATTGACTGATATCCTTGGCTCATCATTCTCTCAGAAATCCAAGGGAATCTTGTCTACATATATTTAACTTCTTCTTTACATGTTTTGGCTTTTAAAACAAACAGGTGAGGTCGCTGCTCCAACTTCTACTCATTCAAGGTATATGCAGATGCACACCTTGACTAGCATTTATTCATTTGAAATTAGCTCCCACACAACTACATGTTACACTCATTTTATTGAAACTCTCAATCTTTATATAAACAAGTTTAACTAGCTTGAGACTTTTAAGGATTCGCCCTGAATGAAAAAAGGAGTATATTTCAATTTTCATTTTACTAAACATATGGTACAGGATAATTATGCATTTTATGTCTCACTAACTTGACACTTTACCATTCGTCCCTCAGACGAATCGAGGATCAACCTGTAGAGTCCAAGAAATTCCAGTTTTAATGCTTAATGTGTTGGGTTTTATGGATCCATGCGCAGCGGAATTAAGCATAAAATTAACACAAAACCCAAGCCCTAAGATCCGTTCTATACGATTAAATTGAATTGCTATGAGATAGAATTTACCAACCTAAATTGCTTTCCGGTCTTGAGCTATCGAACGGATAATTATGTGATTCGTAATCACAAACTTTTGATCTTCAAATCTTCGAATCTTCAACTCCTTGGATCTTCAGATTTGAACTCTAGGTCTTTGATTTGTTTGAACAAAACTAAGACCCTCTTTTGGTAATCCACACAAATATGAATGTCGAGAACAATTCTCGGGTTGGGAATTGCTAGATTCCTTAAACTTATGGAAGAATATTGAGAGGACTTTTGATTGTGAATTTCTATTGAAAAATTCGGCTAGGGTTTTAGGTCTGACAGACCTCACATATTTATACTACAATAGTATGAATATGTCTCCTAATCGTATTAGGAGAACAGGCTGTCAAACCGCGTAGGGCTTGATATGTCGCGCGGTATATTAAGCCATTGGCTTAATATGTCGCGCGGTATATATAGCCAGATACAGAAACTCTCAACCATTCTTCCTCCGGTTCAACCAATTCATTCTATTTGTGTGTGACCCAATAGGATTGTATTATGTTGGCAATGAGTCCGATCATATCGGCTCTCATAAGACATAAGCGGACTCTAGCAAGCCATTATGTCTACCCAAATAACACAACGTAAGAGTTCACGTTTCCAATGGTACACTTTCATTTATCCCTTTGTCTCACGATGTTATATTTGAACACAAGTGATGGTCTACGTCAACTTGTATTTGTTCAATGCTTTCTCGATCTTGAGTATAATGATAGTCCAATCATATTGGGGTGTGGCCACACGCTTTCATCATTATCACTCATCGAGGGGCCCAAGCAAAACATCTCTCTTTCGAGGGACAAATTCCATCTTGACTTATCATCCTTCCCATCATGAATCCGATCATGCCAAAGATAGCCTTTATAGATATCGTGTTAAGATACCGTTTGACTAAAATCAAACATAACTTTCATCATGTGTAAGGTCATGATAATCTCAGGTCTAGGGACTAAATGAAGTGACCATATGAGATTTAATTATGACATTTGACCATGACATAAATCTCATACGGGTCAAGTCCAGTTCACTTGTTCTCTAACAAGTACCCATAATTTCAATGTGCATCTCTATGCATATAATCATCATATGATTATCCATTGACAATTATACTAATTATTCTCTTAATAATCAGGGACGGAGATTATTACAATAAATATGCAAACTATATAATAATCAAATAATAAACATAAACGATAAAGATGATACATAACGGTTTTCGCTAAACATAACTAAAGCCTAGGGCATTACACCAACAGTCTCCCACTTGCACTAGGCTCCATTTATGTATCGAATACTCATGGATCTAACATGACCATCATGCTTCCGCCTGTGCGAGGGTCTTTGTAAGTGAATCCCTTAAGTCATCATCGGTTGATACTTTGTATATTTTAACGTCTTCTCATTCTTTATGAATTCCTTGAAGAACGTCTAAGTGAGTGTTTGGATCGCTGTTGTGACCTTGGTTCCATTGTTTGCACAAATGGCACCACTATAGTCATAACAAAAGTTTCATCGATTAGTGATACTTGGAACATTTCCAAAACACTAAGCGAACTTTTGATCCAAACCGCCTACTTTTAGCTACATCATATGTTGCTAACAATTGGCCTTAGTAGTAGAATTGGCTACAATTTCTGCTTGGAACTCTTCCAATCAAAATTGCACCTCTTATAAGCATAAACACAAATCCTAATTGCGATTAACTTTGTCAGTTTGGAAGCTAGCATCTATGTAACCCTTACAACAAGATTAAACTTCCAATCTTTCAAATCCCAAGAACGTATCCTTAGTTCTTTATAAGTACTTAAGGATCATCTTGACTGCCATCCAATGGTTCTCATCACAGGATTAGATTGGTATCGACTCATCATGCTTATAGCATATGAGACGTCGGGTCTAGTACAAATCATGGCATACATGACAGATCCAAATGCCGAAGCATATGGAACTTCATTCATTTTCCTTTTGCTCATCAGCTGTCTTAAGACAATGAGTATTGCTAAGAGAAATACCATGACCCATTGACAAGCTACTTTTCTTAGACTCTTCTAAGAACCTTGTCAATGTGAACATTTTGACTCAAACCAATTTATCCTTCTAGATCTATCTCTATAGATCTTGATGCCAAGGATGTAAGCGGCTTCACCCATATCTTTCATTGAGAAACCTTTCCTTGACCAAGACTTAACAGTCTTAAGTATCGGAACTTGTTTTTCCAATGATTGTAATACCATGCTCCCACTGAATTTCATGCATACACAAGGTTCATCTTCGTACTTGATAAAGTCAAACTCTTTGACCAATTCATCAAAACGAAGATTCCAATTCCTTTAAGCTTGCTTCAACCCATCTCATGGATCTTTGCAACATGCATACTCTATTAGAGTTTCTTGGATCATCAAACTATTCGGGTTGTGTACTATACACATCCTTAATAATCTTTCCATTTAAAGAAAGTCGTTTGACATCCATTTGTCATATCACATAGTCACAATATGTGATAATGGCAATTGAAAATCTAACAAACTTCGACATTGTAACTGGCGAAAAAGGTTTCAACATAGTCAATACTATGAATTTGCCTAAATCCCTTTGTTACAATCCTTAGTCATGAAAGTATACACCTTCACATCCATGTCGGTTTTTGAAGACCTACTTGCACCCTTTAGTTTTTACACTTTTAGGTAGCCCAATCAAGTTTCAAACTTGATTGTTAAACATGGATTGTAATTTGGATTCCATGGTTCCTAACCATTTATCCAAATTAGGAGAGGACATCGCTTCTTGATAGCAAGTAGGATCGTCATTCTCAATGACTTCCACTTCATCACTTTCCGCAACGAGAAATCACTATTTCTTGAGTTCGGATCGTAACCTATCTAATCTACGATGGACTTGTGCATCTTGAACCGGTTTCACAACTCCTTTGTGAACTTGGTTCTGTCTCTACTCTTGGTTCCATATTATTTTCGGAGTTCTTGAACTCTCTTTCAATATTAATTTTACTCCCACTAGATTCTTTATTTGAGACACTATTTCTCAAAAACCAATCAAATAGAGCAACAAACAGTTTGTTCTCTTTGTGATTGTAAAATTAATATCTGAAAATAACCTTGTCAGATTTGGTGCTAACTTATAAGAGACAAGTCTCTTTACATAAGATTCGCAACCCCAAATCTTCATGAAAGACAAACTAAGTTTTCTTCCATGCCACATCTCATGTGGAGCCTTAGGAACCGATTTAGTAGGGACTCGATTCAGTGTAACCGCATTATTTCTAATGCATATCCTCAAAAGGAAATAGGAAATAGGAAAGTCTAATTGACACATCATCGAACGAACCATGTCCTACAAGGTTCAATTTCTCCTTTCAGACACACCATACAATGTGGTGTTTCGGGTGGAGTCAACTTTGAAACGATTTCATAGTTTTGAGATGATTGTCAAACTTTTGGCTCAAATATTCATTACCTCGATCCAATCGAAGTACTTAATAGTTTTGCCAAGTTGTTTTGCACTTCATCTTGAAATGTTCGAAACATCTCAAACGATTCACCTTTTGGACTTCATCAGATAGACATAATCATATCTAGATAAGTCTTTAGTGAAGTATGATGAAATACCGAAATCCTCCCCTAGCAATGCTGCTTAATAGTTCACATACATCTTATGTATAATGACCAATAAGTCACTAGCCCTCCCACTACTTTAGTGTAGGGTGGTTTGGTCGATAATCCCAATAAATAAGATCAACATTCCTCAAATGATTGATAGTCATATGAGTCTAAAAGTCCATGTTAATGGAGTTTAGATATATGTTTCTTATTTATCTGACCAAACCGGCAATGCCATATGAACGCGTTGTTCATATTATTCGGTTTAGATTTCCATTTATATTATAGATATCTTCAACATTATTTTGTTTCTCATCTTCAAGGATATGAAGATCATTTAATGACATATGCATTACAATAAGGCATATTATTAAATAAATATAAAACTTCTTATTGAAAATAAGAAAATTATATCCTTCATCATCCATTTAAGAAACATAAATAATACTCCTACTCAAATCTGGAACGTAGTCATACTTGTTCAAAACAAGTACTACTTCACAAGGTAAAGTGACTTCATAAGTCCCTTATGGCTAATGTTGCAACTCTTGCTCCATTCCCATGCATAGGTTTAATTTACCTTATTTGAGTAGCTTTCTATTCTTTGTTCCTTGCACATTTAAACAAATGTGGGATTCAATCCGGTATCATATACCCAAGAATCAAGAAGTCGAAATGAAAAATATCTATCATATAGATACTTGAAGTAGTAGCAATCATATTGCCCTTCTTCACCTTTTAGGCCTTCCTAATAAGCCTTGCAACTTTGCTTCCAATGACAATCTTATTGCAATGATAGCAAAATTCATCCTTTTGAGACACTTTAGGTTTAACCTCTTCGGCTTTGACAACATTTGTCCTAGGTTTAGCAACTTTTGCTTTACCTTCTTTTCCTTCCTTTATGAACCCTTTTCTTGTGTCAACCATTAACACAATTTGCGGATTGCTCCTTCTTTCATCTCATGAATTAAGAGCCTTCACCACAACATATATCTTTTGCCTAGCATGCACTTGGAACATTTCCCCTTTTGCGTTATGCTAGAACAGAAGAATAGTTATCATGTACTCAAGGTTCTTCACAAGAGCCTTTAAACATAATGGCAATTACAAGGCAAGCAATATTGTCAGAATCATCAATATGTTTCTAATGTTGCTTCCTTATTTGCCCTTTGCATCATTTGCAATGGGTTCAGTAGGAATGGATTCGTCAAGAACGTACACATTTACCCAAGAACCATTCTTTAGGCTTCTGATCCAATCAGAATTATATGTATCGTTCCTTTCGAACTTTGTCCTTCATAAGGACGAATCGCAATTATCATTATATAATGCTATTTCTACAACAAAATATACAAATTATATGAACACATATCAATATCAACACATTTATCATTTAAGAGCAAATAGTGTATTTTACAAATACTCCCACTAAATCATACACCTTCCAATGCAAATAAGCATAATATGCATTTAATGGGCTAAGATCCAACTTTAATTTAATCTCAAGTACGCTATGGCGCACCGCTCAAGATTAAACTAAATTAGGTAGAAAACGTCAATCATATCGTATATGACTCTTAGGACTAAGATCCATCTTTAATTTAATCTCAAGTACGCTATGGCGCACCGCTCAAGATTAAACTAATTAGGTAGAAAACATCAATCATATCGTATATGACTCTTAAGATCTTTCATGAGATTTATTTAAGACATCATATGTCTAAGCATATTTTAATCTCATCTTATGCCTTGGGTCCAAAACCATTTTGATAACCCAATTAAGTTCATTCATATTAAACGTATAGGAACCACCATTTCCTCATCTTGCTCGCAAACGGAATAGAATCAAAGTACCTTGCTATGGCAAGCCCACCCAAAACTATCCGAGTGGTCTCAAGTGTTTAATCATGAATTGGCATAAAGAACTTAAAAGTTAAATGAAGGTTCTTTAAGGTAGATTATAAGCATATCAGGAAAGATAGTCATAATCATGCACCAGGTAAGTTCCCAGGAAGATAGGTGAGCCACAAGGACTACTTAAGTACCAACTCTTCCTTAGACAGAACTCTCCTAGTCATGCACAATTAGAAATCAGCTCTGATTTGGCAACATAATCACTACCTTTTATAAATAATCAGTTTCCTTTTAAATTTCACGTAATTATGACTTGTTTCCATAAACAATCATAAAATCCAAAAGTTACAATGTCTAAATCTAAACATATTAGGAAACTATGAATCAATGTTTCAACTAAACATCTAATAAAATTCTTACTTGTAAACCGACTTGTTTCATAAACAATCGACACTAACTTGTTTCTCATAAACAATTAGTGAACTATAATTCAATGTTCAAAAACATTCTAGAATTACAACGAGTTCTTCATGCAACGCAATAATTAATAAAATCACCTTTTAAACAATTAAGCAAGCATAAGAACACTCAATAATTATGCAACGCAACAATTAAATAAACACCTTTTAATTAATTAAGCAAGCATAAACAATGAATTAATCTAGCATAGCCCTATAAACTCAATTTCCAGAAATTTATAGCATCCAGATTAAGACATAAAACATCTCGTATTGTAAACACAATCACGAGAATAGCGAAAAATTAAACAAACCGATTCTCGCCAGATTTGGCTTATTATGTCGCGTGACAACATCGCCCAGAGGCTTGATATGTCGCGCGACCTAACAGCCGTATAACACAATTCCTCATGGCTCATCATGTCGCGCGACTAAAGTAGCCAAGTAACAGGATTTCCAGATTTCAATCAATTCAGATTATATGCAATTAAATCATATAAAACAACCCTTTTACAGATTTAATTCAACATAATTCGAAAACGATTTTCACATTGTTTCACATAAACAATCAAAATTCTATCGCATACAAAAACATGCAACGAACATATAAACTATTTATATAATCATTCTAGCATGTTAATTCAAACTTAACCATACGAACGGGGCTCTGATACCACTGTTGGGTTTTATGGATCCATGCGCAGCGGAATTAAGCATAAAATTAACACAAAACCCAAGCCCTAAGATCCGTTCTATACGATTAAATTGAATTGCTATGAGATAGAATTTACCAACCTAAATTGCTTTCCGGTCTTGAGCTATCGAACGGATAATTATGTGATTCGTAATCACAAACTTTTGATCTTCAAATCTTCGAATCTTCAACTCCTTGGATCTTCAGATTTGAACTCTAGGTCTTTGATTTGTTTGAACAAAACTAAGACCCTCTTTTGGTAATCCACACAAATATGAATATCGAGAACAATTCTCGGGTTGGGAATTGCTAGATTCCTTAAACTTATGGAAGAATATTGAGAGGACTTTTGATTGTGAATTTCTATTGAAAAATTCGGCTAGGGTTTTAGGTCTGACAGACCTCACATATTTATACTACAATAGTATGAATATGTCTCCTAATCGTATTAGGAGAACAGTACATCCAAACCGCGTAGGGCTTGATATGTCGCGCGGTATATTAAGCCATTGGCTTAATATGTCGCGCGGTATATATAGCCAGATACAGAAACTCTCAACCATTCTTCCTCTGGTTCAACCAATTCATTCTATTTGTGTGTGACCCAATAGGATTGTATTATGTTGGCAATGAGTCCGATCATATCGGCTCTCATAAGACATAAGCGGACTCTAGCAAGCCATTATGTCTACCCAAATAACACAACGTAAGAGTTCACGTTTCCAATGGTACACTTTCATTTATCCCTTTGTCTCACGATGTTATATTTGAACACAAGTGATGGTCTACGTCAACTTGTATTTGTTCAATGCTTTCTCGATCTTGAGTATAATGATAGTCCAATCATATTGGGGTGTGGCCACACGCTTTCATCATTATCACTCATCGAGGGGCCCAAGCAAAACATCTCTCTTTCGAGGGACAAATTCCATCTTGACTTATCATCCTTCCCATCATGAATCCGATCATGCCAAAGATAGCCTTTATAGATATCGTGTTAAGATACCGTTTGACTAAAATCAAACATAACTTTCATCATGTGTAAGGTCATGATAATCTCAGGTCTAGGGACTAAATGAAGTGACCATATGAGATTTAATTATGACATTTGACCATGACATAAATCTCATACGGGTCAAGTCCAGTTCACTTGTTCTCTAACAAGTACCCATAATTTCAATGTGCATCTCTATGCATATAATCATCATATGATTATCCATTGACAATTATACTAATTATTCTCTTAATAATCAGGGACGGAGATTATTACAATAAATATGCAAACTATATAATAATCAAATAATAAACATAAACGATAAAGATGATACATAACGGTTTTCAGTTAAACATAACTAAAGCCTAGGGCATTACACCAACATAATGAACCATAGCAAATTGAGTAAACCATAATATCATCATATATATATGGTATTTACCTTGCGGCGACCAAAGAAACATCCATCTGGCTCAATTGATCCAAAGAAATCTAACTTCAACAGACAGCCTTTTGACTTGTCATAGTATAACCCTCTAATAGGAAACGAAGGGTCTTACTTGAATGCCAAGCAACCATCTGGATACCTAAACTGGAAAATCCCACACAAGACCAACGTATCACTCGATCAAACAACTCACAAAATAACTCTACGAAGAAACATTAGATGAAATTTCAGAAAGTACCTCGTTAACCAAATGTTCTTTAGCAAGGTTGTAGATCAAACTTTGTAAGCTAGCAGAGTAATGTGCCAATGTGTAATCATAATCAAATCCATAAACTTGTATGTTGTCTAACCTCAGGTTCTGATTGACATATATACCTAAAGTTTGTAAAAGGCATAATCAACCCCAAAAGATGGCAAGAACACAAAATTAAACTCAGCTCAACAACACGGAAGCAGACTTTTACCATTCGGGTTCATTTTAGGCGTTCCCTCAAGAGCATAAGGAATCTTGAGAAACATTTCTTTAGCTGTATAAAACTCCCTCCGAATCTTAGCTATCTCATCGAACCCTAGAAAATTAGGGGAAGAACACCAGGAATTAAACCCTAATTTTGGGTTAAAAATAAACCCCAAATCGAGAACTTAGCTAATCAACAAAAATACACCAACAAAATATACCAAAACAGTCGAAATTTGACTTTTTAAAATCAAATCAAACTATCTTAAATTCATACAAGACGCAATATTTGTATACTTATAGACCAATTTCGGATCAAAATGGTCAAATCCATGTTAAAAACTCAAAATATGAGGGGAATTATACCTCTTGAATTGGCTCGGATCGGAGAGAGAGACGACGAGCGGAGAGAGAGAGACGACGAGCCGAGAGACGACCGGAGTGGAGAGACGACCGGAGTGAAGAGAGGCTGCGCGGAGAGACGACCGGAGCGGGAGAAACTACTGGAGCGGAGAGAGGCAGAGCGGGGCGGGGTGCAGAGAGGGAGAGAACGGATAGAGAGAGAAAGCGGATAGAGAGACAGAGAGAGGCCTTGATTTATTTAGTGATTTATTTAGGTATCTCAATTTATTTCTTATTTTTTTTTATATATCATTTAATTTTTTAAGGTATTACGTGATTGCTTTGGCCGTCACCTTTTATTAAAATTACTTTTTTCATATATTAATATTGATTAAATTATATAATTAATCAAACATGATTGCAAAAGTCATCACAGTTTTAAAAAAGCGGTCACATTTGATTTTTCATATTCCCGCCTGTTTTTCGCGTTGGCGCTCCGGACGAAAATATCAAACGTGATTGCACATGTGATTGTACTGCCATCTCCTTAAGGTAACGTGATTGCTTTTTATTTCCGTCTCCTTATCTGGTCTATGGTGACTGCTTTTTTTAGCCATCACATAAAGCAGTCACAAAAGGCTATTTTTCTTGTAGTGCTAGTACCCTTACATTGCAGGGGTTAGGGTTTAGGGTTTAGGGGTTAGGGTTTAAGATTAATTAGTGTATAGTGTATAGTGTATAGGGTATAGTGTATAGTGTATAGGGTATAGTGTATAGGGTATATGGTATAGGGTATATGGTATAGGATATAGGGTATAGGGTATAGGGTATAGTGTATAGTGTATAGTGTATAGTGTATAGTGTATAGGGTATAGTGTATAGTGTATAGGGTATAGGGTATAGGGTATAGGGTATAGGGTATAGGGTATAGGGTATAGTGTATAGGGTATAGGATATAGGGTATAGGGTATAATGTATAGTGTATAGTGTATAGTGTATATATAGGGTATTAGGTTTAGGGTTTAGAATTTATTTATTTTTTCAAAAATAATATTTATTGACTCATATTTATTTTTTTGAGAGTAATTTAAAATAACTTTCATATTTTATATAAATAAAAATAATGATATTTATTAAATTAAAATTAATAAATATTTATGATTTATTTATTTTTTCAAAAATATCATAAATATTTATGATATTTTAATGTTTTTTAGTTTGTTATTTTGTTAATTAGTTCTAAAAATAAACAAAAATTATATTTTATTATCAGCAACAGAATATTTCCGTCGCTGATAAATAAAAATATATTAAATTATCAGCGGCGGAAATATTCCGTCGGTGTTTAATTAAAAAAAAACATTTAATTTCACCGTCGGAATATTTCCGACGCTGATAAATTAAAAAAAATAATTATTCAGCGGCGAAAATATTCCGTCGGTGTAATATTTCAAAAATAAAAAATAAAAAATATTTTAATTTCACCGTCGGAATATTTCCGACGCTGATAAATAAAAAAATAAAAAAATGATATATTTTCACCGGCGGAATAATTCCGTCTCTGATAAAGATTTAGCGGAGGAATAATCCGTCGGTAAATCAACCGCGAAAATAGTGGCGGTAATTAAACGAATATTCGAGGAATATTCGTTTTAGCGGCGGAATTTAGCGGCGGAATTTAGCGGCGGAATTAAATTCCGTCGCTAAATTTGACGCCAAAATAATTCTGACGCTAAAGCTTATATTCCGCCGCTATTTAGCGACGGAATGAATCCGTCGCTGATAATTCCGTCGCTAAACCACCTGTTTCTGGTAGTGAACCCCCTTTTGCTTCTATAATAGGCACATAAACTCATGATCCTTTAAAACTTTAAAAGTGTTGAATTTTTTTTGTCATTTCTCCATTATATGGTACACACTTTTAATAATATAAAGTTTTATGGGCCAAATTACAGTTTCATGCTCCAAAATCAAGCGTTTGCATGCATCTTTGTTAGTTTAGATGATGAAAATTGAAATTTGCAACATTTCTAAAGAACATGGAGTACAAGTGCTTAATATAGAAGCGAATGGGGAGTTATCTGCAAAAATTGAGGGTTTCTCTACCTTTTGCTAGCTAACTCATTTTGTGAGCAAAATTTTATGACGTTCTTTTGTGCCTCTAGCATTGCTCTATTCTAAATTAACCCCCTCACATTTTCTAACGAGTCTTAATTGAAATCTCAAACTCATTATGTGAGTCAATAGCCAAACAAATGTAAATATCTATATGACAAATATTAACAAAAATGTGATAATATTTATAACTCAATAAACCACTATCAGCAACATAAATGTAAAGTATATGTTGGTTTCAAAATGAGGCAAAAAGGCAAAAAACACTCATTTCGAAATAAATATCATAGTTGACATGTCAACATTTAAAAAAATATGCTTAATAGTTTGTACAATGTTATAATTGCACTACATTCACTTTTCTTATTTGAAAACCCTAAATTTGTTTTAGAATGAACCAAAACGAAAAGTGCGACAATTATTCCAGCACACACAGAGAAAGTAGTTGAGTCAGTCTCTGGAGAAACACGTTTCTCCATAACTTATGGAGAAACGTGTTCTGGATATCCAGAAGCTTTGGGATGGATATCCAGAAAAAAAAAATTTGGGGCCAAGGCCAAATTCTAAATTTCTGGATATTACTTTCATAAGGTTCTGGATATCCAGAATATTGAATATTGATATCGAGAAGCCTTGGGACGGATATCCAGGAAAAAAAGATTTGAAGCCAAATCCAATGCCAAGACCAAATTTATGATTCTGGATATCACTTTCATAAGGTTCTGGATATCCAGAACATTGAATATTGATATCCAGAAGCTTTGGAACGGATATCCAGAAAAAAAGATTTGGGGCAAAGTCCAAGGCCAAGGCCAAATTTCTGATTCTAGATATCACTTTCATAAGGTTCTGGATATCCAGAAGCCTTGTGATGAATATCCAGAAAAAAAAGTCGTGCCATACTTATGGAGAAACGTGTTCTGGCCTGCATTGTCGCGCGACAAGTCGGATCCCGTTTCTCTATAAATTATGGAGAAACTCGTTTCTCCCCGGATTTTACGAAAGTAGTTATAGGAAGATGAAACCAATTAAAGAATTTTAGTTCTATTGGTATCTAGTATTAACTTATATAATGGAGGTCGATAGTTCAAATCTTGTTAATGATATGTGCTAGCCTATATAGGCCAATTGTTGTAGCCCGATTGATATTTTATTTATTATTAATAAAAAAACACCCATTTTATAAAATAAAAAATAGGAAGATAAATACCTGTTTTGAATTTATTTTTTTTAAGTTGTTTTCAAAATTCGGCCTCTATCTCACGTAAGGAATGAAAGATAATGGATCACATTTAAATTGATTATTTTACTATATATGGACAATGAAAAGATTAAAAAAAAAATAGTACAAAAAAGTTATATTTAGAATCATATATAATATAAACAACAAAACTATTTAGAGCCTCCAGAAAAGGCCACGTCAAAGGCCACGTCATCAGCTCCATTTCCAACTCATTTTTATTCTAGATTTTAATTAAAAAAATATAGGATAAGTGTTTTTTTTTTCATAAATCCGAAATTAGGATAAGTGTTTTTTTTAATTAAATCCGAAAAAATCAAAACTAGGATAAGTGTTTTTTTTTTCATAAATTCGAAAAAATTCTGATAATGCAAAAAAATTCTGATAATGCAAATTTTATATTTCGGAATTTTAAATAAACAAAAAAAAAGAATCCGGAGCAAAAATTCTGATAATACAATTGAAATTTAAATAAAATTTAAAATTTTGATAAGATATATCTGACTTTAAATTTTTAGATTATATTTAACTGTAACAATTTTTCAAATGTGGATAATATATTCCGATAAATCTCAAATTTTTGAAATTTAACTAAGATGTCATTTGAGCATAACAAATCATTTTCAGTTATATATATTTTGGATAATATAACTTTAAATTTCTAGATTATATCTAATTGTTTTTTTTTTTCATAAATCCGAAAAAAATTGAGTAATATATTTCGATAAATCTCAAATTTTTGAAATTTAACTAAGATGTCATCTGAGCATAACAAATCATTTTCAGTTATATATATTTCAGATAATATAACTTTAAATTTCTAGATTATATCTAAGTGTTTTTTTTTTTTCATAAATTCGAAAAAAATTGAGTAATTAACTGGGACCTCCGTGTTGTCAATCGTTCCTACGAATGGGTGGAGAAGGCTATTATATTCTAGCCGGATCTCAAGAACTGGCAATCCGCCGTTCGTGATGGGTTAACCGAGGCCGGAATCGAACCCTAAAATGGGTTCACTTACCAACATGTGATGGGTACCAAGATCGGAGGATCCACCTTGAGTCCGGCCGGGACACACCCCGCCAATCTTCGCCTACGCCATATCATCCAACATCAAAGTCGTCATCTACGCCAACGTGGAAAAGGGTCCTCTTTGCTAATTCCCCATGCCCTCTCGGTTCAATCAAACCGCAATTGGGGTTGTGTTTCGCGACGCGGTTGGGAGTTACCATCACGCTATGCTTCGTGAAAAGGGTGAGGTCATTCTCTGTGGCGCCCTCGGCGGCCACAACCTGGCCGTTAAGCGGCATTGTGCCACGGCTGTACCTTTCTTCAATGGGGATTCCGGTAGTCCTCCACTCCCCGTTCGTCGGAGAGTTCATGTACGACAACCCTAGAAACGGCGTCTCCATTGTGCCACCGGTCCCACCGGAGCATTCCCTAATACGGAGTTGTGGGCATCACAAATTCGGGGCATACATTGAAGCGGCCTCCAATGTAATCCCATTTTCATCCCCTCCACGCTCGGTCTTGACCACCGTGGCCGCTTCTCCATTATATCTCACCGTCGCCCTTTGTTATGGAGAAAATTGTAGGCCCACTCTCGGTCGGCTCACCGAGATTGGAGTCCACCGATGTTCGGCTAACCCAATTGTTCGGTTCAACTACTTCAAAGAACCACGAGGACTTGGCAAGGCGCGTAAATGGCACACGAAGGATTGGAAATGTCTTTGAGAAGCGATGGATGACTTCAAGTTCAGGAACTGGGGAGGTGGTCGAGATTTCAGATATGTGGGTCCCCCATTGCCCCTAAATTCGGTTGATGGAAATGGGGGAGTTTTGTAGGCGGACAGTGAATACTATATGGCATTACCATGGGGGTTGTATCGTGATGAGGGTGGTGGATAGAAATTCGAGGGTGGTTGGTGTGGGTGGTCTTCGTGGTGTTGATGGTTCGACGTTGGGGATATCACCGGGGACTAATCCACATGGGGAGCTTTTGATGCTTGGAAGATATATGGGCATGGCGATCTTGAGAGAGAATGAAACATGTATGATCTGATCTGATCTGATTTTTTTTTTTTTGTTTGTATAGTTAGATAAAAATTTGTTGATTGAGGGGGAAGTTAGTGTATCTAATGACACACTGTATGTGACAAAAGTGTAATGAGAAGATATACATTGGATTTGTTGTTGTGATAAGGGGGAAGCGGGAGCCAAAGATGTCGGGGTTTGGTTTGTCGTGTCAAACAGTGAGACGGGCGCCGGTGGAGGTTGTAAAAAGACATGTATTGCATAGTTCATACATCTTATATAGATTGAAACCACAAAATGGCATTTCCCATTTCGGTACTAACATAATTGAAATCAGATCGTCCCTTTCGTTTTTAAGAGATTGAACAAGGCAGACACTTGGATCAATCTCATTGACCATGGTAGAAAGTCAAACTATTTAATAGTTTGAGCAAAGTTATCAGATCCATTTCCCATTGGTCATATTAAAGCTATAGGTTAACAGGTTTTAGCTACGATGTTTCTACTCTTTGATTTACTTACGTATTTGTGTCGGACATTTATATTCAAGTAGCGTCAATACGAGTTCAATTTGAGGTAAACCAAAAAATCTAAAATCATAACCTTCGAGTGGTTGTACGAGAGACAACTATGGGTCAATGAAGACTTGGAGTTGATGATGCGAAGCCCAAAACTTGATTCAACATAAGGGCAATGTTAGGGGAATAAAGAAAGTGTACAAAAAGATAAGATTGAAAATGAGGTGACGATATTTTATTGGTTAAATCGATTGTGTACCTATCACACTCTACTGTTGTGGGTAAAATTCAGGATTGCTACGCCTTGAGTTTTTATCAGCATGTCAACATCTTCACTCTCGAAGGCAAGGTAAAAATTATTTGTTTAAATTAATTAATTATTTATTTCTGTTATATTTTAAATACAGGGATAAAAAGTATGTGGAAAAAACGTGTCCAATAGACTCCTTTCAACGGCTTGGAAGACTAAGTCAAGATGTGGATAACTCACCGAAATTATAGGGAGTTTGTTAGGATTTTATCTTTTTGTTATTTTCTTTCTTATTTATAAGCTAATGGCTGGAGACACACAACACACGACACAACACAAGAACACACGCATTACACTCACACAGCTCAAAAATACTTTGTAATCCGCCATAGCTTTCTACTTTGTAATTCATTATTAATACAATTGTTTGGGAAGGTAGATGCTCATAATCACCTCCCGAGGTTTTGTGCCGGCGAGATATTTATCTTAAGTATATATTATATTATTATTTTCTCTGTATAGCCAATGAATTACTAACATAATTTAAATATTTATCAATATATTGTAGTTTATGGGGATATAGGTGATCCGGAGTACGAATGTGCGAAATGTGGTGCGATGTTCTGGTATGATGAAAGGTTAAAAAGTACGCAAGCATCAACACAGCCTAAATTTTCATTATGCTGCATGAATGGAAAAGTTCAGATTGACCCATTAGTGCAGCCACCTAAGTTATTGAGTGATCTCTTAGAGAACAAGCATGAAAAATTCGAGCGTACAATTCTATGTTCGCATTCACTTCAATGACCGGTGCAGTTGACCATGGCATAAACAATGGTCGTGGTCCTTATTCGTTTAAATTGAAAGGAAAGAATGATCATATGATAGGTTCTTTATTGCCTAATGACGGCCATCCCCCCCCCCCCCGTTTTTCTCAACACTACTACATTTCTGACCTAATGTAACGCATCTAATGCATCTAATGTAACGCCACGAGCTAATGTAACGCATCTAATGCAACGCCAGAGCTAATGTAACGCATCTAATGCAACGCCAGAGCTAATGTAACGGCTAATGCAACGCCAGAGCTAATGTAACGCACCTAATGCAACGCCAGAGCTAATGTAACGCATCTAATGCAACGCCAGAGCTAATGTAACGAGTCTAATGCAACGCCAAAATCCTAATGTAACGCCTAAATTACTAATGCAACGCCAAAATCCTATAACCTATACCATATACCCTATACCCTACACTATACCCTATAACCTATATCCTATATCCTATACCCTATACCCTATACCTTATACCCTATACCCTATACACTATACCCTATACCCTATACCCTATACCATATACCCTATGCCCTATACACTATACCCTATAACCTATATCCTATACCCTATACCCTATACCCTATATCCTATACACTATACCTGTATAAACATATACCTATACACTATACCCTATACCATATACCATATACCATATACCCTATATCCTATATCCTATACCCTTATACCCTATACCTATACTATACCCTATACCCTATACACTATATCATATACTTATATCCTATACCACATACCACATGCCCCTTTATACATTATACCTATAACCATATCATAGGGTATAGGATATAGGAGTATACCACTAAACCCTATAGGATATACCCTATACCCTATAGGGTATACCCTATAGGATATAGGGCATAGGGTATAGGGTATACCCTATAGGGTATAGGGCATATGGTATAGGGTATACCCTATAGGATACATGGTATAGGATATAGGGTATAGAGTATAAGGTATAGGGCATAGGGCATATGGTATAGGGTATACCCTATAGGGTATACCCTATAGGGTATAGGGTATACCCTATAAGGTATAGGGTATAGGGTATACCTTATAGGATATAGGGCATAGGGTATAGGGTATAGGGTATACCCTATAGGGTATAGGGTATAGGGTATATCCTATACCCTATAGGGTATAGGGTATACCCTATAGGGTATAGGATACCCTATAGGATATAGGGTATAGGGTATAGGGTATACCCTATAGAGTATACCCTATACCCTATAGGGTATACCCTATAGGATATAGGGCATAGGGTATAGGGTATAGGGTATAGGGTATAGGGTATACCCTATAGGGTATAGGGTATAGGGTATACCCTATAGGGTATAGGGTATAGGGTATACCCTATAGGGTATACCCTATACCCTATAGGGTATACCCTATAGGATATAGGGCATAGGGTATAGGGTATAGGGTATAGGGTATACCCTATAGGGTATAGGGTATAGGGTATACCCTATAGGGTATAGGGTATAGGGTATAGGGTATAGGGTATACCCTATAGGGTATAGGGTATACCCTATAGGGTATACCCTATAGGATATAGGGCATAGGGTATAGGGTATATGATATAGGGTATACCCTATAGGGTATAGGGTATAGGGTATAGGGTATATCCTATAGGGTATAGGGTATACCCTATAGGGTATAGGATATAGGGTATACCCTATAGGATATAGGGCATAGGGTATAGGGTATACCTTATAGGGTATAGGGTATACCCTATACCCTATAGGATATATGGTATAGGGTATATGATATACCATATACCCTATAGGGTATAGGGTATAGGGTATACCCTATAGGGTATACCCTATACCATATGCCCTATACCATATGGTATAGGGTATACCCTATAGGGTATAGGGTATAGAATATAGGTTATAGGGTATAAGGTATAGGGCATAGGGCATATGGTATAGGGTATACCCTATAGGGTATATGGTATAAGGTATAGGGCATATGGCATATGTTATATTGTATACCCTATAGGGTGTAGTGTATAGGGTATAGGGTATAGGGTATAGGGTATACCCTATAGGGTATAGGGTATAGAGTATAGGGTATAAGGTATAGAGTATAGAGTTTATGGTATATGAGGTTTAGGGTATGAGGGTACATTAATAAATATTATTATTAATTATATTAGGCATAATATTATTTTATAGTTTAAATTATTATTATTATTAATTATTTTTAATATCAATTATTATTATTATTAATTATATAATAATAATTATTAATAATTATTATTATTAATAATTATTATTATATAATTAATTATTATTATTAATTATATAATAATAATTATTATTAATTATTATTTGTATAATAATAATTAATAATAATAATAATTATTAATAATAATTATTATTAATAATTATTATTATTATATAATTATTATTATCAATACTTATTATTAATAATTATCATTATTGTTATTAATAATTATTAATCATTATTAATAATTATTATTATTAATAATTATTATGAATAATAATAATTATTAATAATTATAATTAATAATTATTTTTATTAATAATAATTATTATTAAGAATTATTATTATTAATAAATATTATTGATAATAAATATTATTATTAATTATATAATAATAATAATTAATAATTATTATTATTAATAATTATTATTATTAATAATTATTATTATTAATAATTATTATTAATAATTATTATTATTAATAATAATAATTATTAAGAATTATTAATAATTATATAATAATAATAATTATTAATTATTATTATTATTATTAATAATTATTATTAATAATTATTATTATTAATAATTATTAATAATAATAATTATTAATAATAATTAATAATAATAATTATTATTAATTATTATTATTAATAACTATTATTAATAATAATTATTAATAATAATAAGTATTAATAATAATAATTATTATTAATATTAATTATTAATAATTTTTAAAGAAATAAAAGTATATAATATAAAAATATTTACTTTTTTGATATTATGTATTATTAGAATTGTGGACCGTTGGATTGAATGTGTGAATGGTTGGATTTGGTTTAGCTCATGATCCGCGTGATTATTTGAGACCCAATCAAACAATGCCATGTGGCATTGTTTTATTGGTTCTCATATAATCACGCGGATCATGAGCTAAACCAAATCCAACCATTCACTCATTCAATCCAACGGTCCACAATTAATAAAAACAAAACCAATAAATCCCTCCCTCTCTCCTCATTTCTCTCTCTTTATTTTCATTTTATCAAATTAAACAAACAACCCACCCAGTACCCTACCCGTCTTCTTCTCTCTCTCTCTCATTCTCTCTCTCTGTCAAACATCTACCCACTACCCTTCATCTTCTCCGGCGATGGCGATGGCAACGGTGGATCCGCCAGTCACCGGCCGTCCCAACATCTTCTTCTCTCTCTCCCCAACGCCGTCTTCTTCTCTCTCTCTCCCCCAACGCCGTCTTCTTCTCTCCCCTTCATCGTCTCCGGCGAAGCTCAATTGTTCCATCTCTCTTTCTCTAGCGTCGTTCCATCTCTCTCGCTCTCTTTCAACGTCGTTCCATCGTCTCCGGCGAAGCTCAATTGTTCCCAGTATCCTCAATATGGCTGCGATTTTTAATGAAAGAATCAGGCGTTTTATTTTGATTTGGGTATTTTCGATTCAGGCGTTTCCAAGGAAAATCCTTGTTGTGGATTTGGGTATTATCGATTTATTATTGTATTTTGTGTTTTATTTTGATTTGTACAATCCTTTGTTTGATTTGTGGTTGTGGATGGTTGTGGATGGTTGTGAACGGTGGTGGATGGTGGTGGATGGTGGTGGATGGTGGTGGAGCAAAGTGTTACTTTTGAAAAATGTAAGAATTGATTTGAATATAAAAAAAGTTAAGGGACTAATTAGAGAATAAAAAATATTAAGGGACTGATTTGAGAAAAAAAAAGTTAAGGGATTGTTTGAGAATAAATATATATATATATTTTTTTAAATATATATATATATATATATATATATATATATATATATATATATATATATATATATATATATATATATATATATATATATAAATAAATAAATAAATATATATATATATATATATATATATATATATATATATATATATATATATATATATATATATATATATATTGAAAAAAGAAAATTAATAAAATTAATAAAATTGTGAAATTATGTAATAAATTTTAGGGACTCATCTAATTTTTGGCGTTACATTAGGTATTCAACCACTTTTTAAATTGGCGTTGCATTAGGTTCTTTTTGGCGTTGCATTAGGTGTTCATATAGTTTTAAAATTGGCGTTGCATTATGTATTTACCTGATGCAACGCCAAAGCTCTGGCGTTACATTAGCTTGCTATGTCGTTGCATTAGACCTAATGCAACGCAAGAGAATGCAACGGCCATTTGGCGTTACATTAGGCCTAATGTAACGGTTTTTGGGCCCTAATGCAACGAAAATTGGCGTTACATTAGGTCAGAAATGTAGTAGTGCAACTTTATATCTATGACACAGATAATGAAGTTAAAAATAGAATTAATGCTTTCAGGTACGTTTTTATTTAATTATTCGAGAATTATAATCTATATTACATATATTGTATGTCTATCTTCTATTTATATGTTTGATTCTTTCACACAAGCAGGAAAGATAAAGATAAGCCTTCTTCATTCGATGAGTCATTTGTTGCTGATTTGAAAAATATGATAGATGTGCATAACCCTTATGCACAGACGTACAGAATGGCCAGAGCACATATTGGAATGAAGAAAGATATTAAATTGAGGCTTATAGGAAAGCGGGGTAGAGATGGAAAACCGTTTAATATGCCGACAGCCTCAGAGGTCGCTGCTATAATTGAAGGTGATATTGATGATTTAGGTGATGTTAGGGACATTGTTATTAAAAAGCAGAATGGGGATCTGAAACATATTCATGAATTTGATAAATCTTACCTTCCTCTACATTATCCTCTGTTATTTGTATACGGTGAAGATGGATATTTCACAGACATTCCGAGAAATAAACCTCCCGGGGCAAAGAGATCAAGTTTGTCAATAAAAGAGTTTTTATCTTTTCGACTTCGGGAGAGGATAAGAGAAGGATCACAGCTTATGAGAAGCGGTCGGTTCTTCAAAGCAATTTATGGTTGATGCATATGTTATGATGGATACACAGAGGCTTCAATGGATACGTTATAATCACTCTACTCTTCGGATGGAAACTTATAAAAATCCGTTTGATGCATCGGTAAGGGGAGATACCGGCGAAGCATCCGGGAGACGAGTTATATTGCCATCCACTTATACCTAAGGGCGGCGGTGGATGACTCAAAATTATCAGGATTCTCTTGCTATATGTAAATGGACTGGGTATCCGTCACTTTTCATAACATTTACGTGTAATCCTAAATGGCCGAAAATTACGAGATTCTGTAAAAAAATATGGCATTAGGCCTGAGGATAGGCCTGATGTATTAAACAGGTATTTAGAATGAAGCTTAATCAGATGATTGCAGATTTCAAGGAAGGCAAAGTATTTGGCACCCCAAAAGCAAGTAAGTAAATCTTTAAATATTATTTGTTTTCCTCTTATTGTTTTGTCAATTATATTTTTTTTATTAGCATGTTCCTCTTATTTTGTTAATTGATTCATGTAGTTATATACACGGTGGAGTTTCAGAAGAGGGGACTTCCGCATGCTCATATTCTTCTCTTTCTTAACCGCCATGATCAGGGTCACAATCCTGAAGATATTGACAAGTGGATGGATCACAACAGTTGCTGAATATATGTTGCATGGACCATGTGGTGCTGCTAATCCTAAATCTTCGTGTATGGATCACAACAGGTGCTCAAAGAAATTCCCTAAATAATTCAATGATCGCACTCGTGTAGACGAGAATGGGTATCATGTATATAGGCGAAGAGACACGGGTTTCATAATTGATAAGGGTGGAGTTGCTCTCGACAATCGTTCAGTTGTCCCAATCAATCCATATCTTTTGCTAAAGTACGAAGCTCACATAAATGTCGAGTACTGCAATCAGAGCAAGGCAATCAAGTATTTGTTCAAGTATATAAACAAGGGAACCGACAGGATATGCCTTGCAATCGAAAAAGATGAGGTGAAAAGGCAAATTGATTGTCGATATGTCTCTGCGTGTGAAGCTATGTGGAGGATTTTCGGATTCGACATACATTATCGGACCCCTCCTGTTGAGCGATTGGCTTTTCACTTGGAGGATGATCATAGTATCCCCTTCAAGAACGGAGACTTTCTTCCTGATGTTTTGGATAAAGTGACAGTTAAAGAATCTCAATTTATGAAGTAGATGGAGTATAACAGTATTCATTCAGAGGCTCGAAAATATAAATACTGTGAATTTCCTCATCATTTCGTATGGGATAGAACTAAACGTGAATGGCGTCCGATGAAAGATAAACGTTTTGCAGTGGGGCGTATTTATCATGTTCCAATGAATTGCGGAGAATTGTATTACCTCAGGATAATGTTGAATCATGTAGCGGGTCCCATGGAATTCAAGGATTTGAGAACTGTAAATCGCGTTGTTCCCGATTTCAAATCTGCATGTTACGCTCTGGGATTATTAGATGATGACAAGGAATATGTTGATGGAATTATAGAAGCGAGTCATTGGAGGTTGCCCGATAGTCTGAGAAGACTATTTTCTATGTTGCTACTATCTAATAGTATGTCGAATCCGGGAGAGGTATGGGAGAAGACTTGGCACTTATTATCTGATGATATAGAGTACAAGTATCGGAGGATGCACGATAATCCGGGTATTCCGTTCCATGTTTACATATTTGTTTTACAATAAATATCAATTATGATTTTATTTCTACTTTACAGTTATACAATATGATTCTATATATTTATCTATATTAATATATTTATTTTGTTTTTTATAATTTCAGGTTTGAAATTAATTAATGAACAGGTCCAGAATCTTGCTTTGGCGGAAATTGAGAAGCTACTGATTGAGAATTGCAACAGTCTCCATAAATTTAAAGACATGCCTAAACCGGTGGGCAATGTCATTGGTGATGCGATAAATAAGCTCATTCTAGATGAGACATCTTATGACATTGATGAGATGAAAGCTGAGCACTTCAGATTACATCCTCAGTTAACAGCCGAGCAAAAGAGTGTTTATGATAAGATTATATCGGCTGTTGATCGAGGAAATGGTGGTGTGTTTTTCCTCTATGGTTATGGTGGTACGGGAAAGACCTTCTTATGGAAAACACTGTGTTCTGCATTAAGGAGCAGGAGAGATATTGTTCTTCCTGTTGCTTCCAGTGGCATAGCTTCATTGCTCCTTCCGAAAGGTAGGATCGCGCATCCTAGGTTCGGTATTCCGATACAGGTAAGCGAGAGCTCAACTTGCAGTAAACTAAAATCGGGTACGGATGAGGCAGCACTTCTACATAAAACCAAACTAATTATATGGGACGAAGCTCCAATGGCTCATAAACATTGTTTTGAGGCCCTCGATCGTAGTCTCCGAGATATTATTCGTACACCCGAGGGGAGATATTCCAATAAACCATTTGGTGGTTTAGTTATTGTATTCGGTGGTGACTTCAGACAAATTTTACCTGATGTTCCTAAAGGGAGTAGGCATGATATTGTGCATGCTGCACTCTATTCATCCAAAATATGGAATGAATGTGAGGTTCTCAGATTGACACATAATATGAGATTGCAGGTAATTCGTAAATAGCCTTTATTCATCTACTTAAATATTTTTATTTCAATTTAAGTAATTTGTATATATTTAACTTAATGTAGGGTGATTCTACTTCTCATAATTTCGAAGAGATAAGAGATTTCGCTCAGTGGCTCTTGAGTGTCGGAGATGGTATTGCCGGTGGAGATAATGATGGGAAAATTGACATTAACCTTCCTGATGATATATTGATTCGAGAGGTTTCAGATCCTATTGCAAAAATAGTCGAATCTATATATCCTGACTTATTGCAAAATAAGGATGTCGAAGGATTCTTCCAGACTAGAGCTGTGCTTGCTCCAACAAATGAGATTGTCGATAACATAAATGATTATGTCATGTCACTCTTTTCGGGAGACGAAGTTGAATATATGAGTTCTGATGCCATTTGTAAGGATGAGGATGATGAAAATGGTGATGAAGATATATTCTCACCTGAATTTCTAAACACTATCAAGTGTTCTGGATTGGCAAATCACATTATTAAGCTGAAGGTTGGGTGCATAGTAATGCTTTTGAGAAATCTTGATCAAGCTGCTGAATTGTATAACAGCACCAGAATGATTGTCACTCAATTAGGTAAATACAGTAATTTTTTATTTTTTATATACATATAATTTAATACTTAATTTTGTTACATATATGTAGGTAAGCACGTAGTCGAAGCCAAGATGCTTTCGGGAAATAATGCTGGTATGAAGGTGCTTATTCCTAGAATGATAATGTCTCCTTCAGATGTGACAAAATTTCCGGTTAGATTCCAAAGAAGGCAATTTCCACTAGCCGTTTCTTTTGCTATGACAATCAACAAGAGTCAGGGACAATCTCTTTCCCATGTAGGACTATATCTTTCACATCCTGTTTTCAGTCACGGACAACTTTATGTAGCATTTTCCAGAGTAACCAGCAAGAGAGGACTTAAAGTTATTATTTGTGATTCAGATGCTCAAACATATGACAAGACGCTGAATGTAGTCTACAAGGAAGTTTTCGACAGACTCTGAGATTTTATGTCGCACAATTTGTGGTTAAACAAAAGTATTGCAATTTCTTATTATTTTCTTTGTTTTTATTTTGTTTTTCTTTAAATATATAGGAGATGGAAGAGATTATGTTGACACTTAGGCACACACTACTACACTCACGCTATTGTAACCATATCTCTTCATCTTTCAAAGTTGTAACACTAAAATCTTAATAATGTTTTTTGGTTAGGCAGGGATCTAACCTCCCGTGATTTTGTGCCGGCGAGATAGTTGTCTCAAGGGCTTTCCACGTTACATCATGTGTCAACATCTTTTTTCTGTATTAATTATACTCCTAATATCCGCTACATTGATTATCAATTTCGATTTATATTGTTACTTAAAAATCAATTAAAACACATAAATAATTATTTACTTAATCAAAAAAAAATTATTCACCGTCGGGTACCGACTTACTGACTAGTTTAGTTAAAACCAGAAAATTAAAGAGATTTGTTTTAAAAGTGAAATTGATTAGGTCAAAATTAAAATATACTCGGCTTTTTGAAGACTTGAAAAAAACATTTATGGGCAATAGTTTGAAACAATATTGTGAACCATAAAATTTTGCATTTACGGGCTCAACAGTTGACCACAATTTTATTTGCAGAATTCAAACTTAAAAGGTGGAATCAATGCCAGTGGACCGTAGCTAGCCTACCAAAGTCAAAGAGACTTGGTAAATAGCTTGAAAACTTCTGAAATATTAGGCTCCGTTTGTTTCGCGTAAAACATTTTTTGGAAAATGTTTTCATGTAAAATGATTTCATGTAAAAAGGTTTTCTTGTAAAATGTTTTCATGTAAAAAGATTTCCATGTAAAATGTTTTCTTGTAAAATATCATGGTCTTGTTTTCAGTTGTTTGGCAAATTTGACGAAAATGTTTTCCGAAAATGTCACTTTTTTTATTAATTTAAATCAACTTTGGAAACCGCCCCACCCACCCCCTGCCTACCCCACCCCCTACCCCCCCCCAAAAAAAAAAATTTTAAATTTTTTAATAAAAATAAAAAAAAAATTATTTTTTTTTTTTGGGGGTGGGTAGGGGTGTAAAATAAAAAATTGGGGGGTGTGGGTAGGGGTGGAGTGGGGCGGTTTCCAAAAAAAAAAATTTGGGGGGTGGGGTAGGCGGGGGTGGGTGGGGCGGTTTCAAAAAAATTTTTTTTTGGGGGTGGGGTAGGCGGGGGTGGGTGGGCGGTTTCCAAAAAAAAAAATTTTTTTGGGGTGGGGGGTGGGGTAGGCGGGGGTGGGTGGGCGGTTTCCAAAAAATAAAAAATAAAAAAAATTTGGGGGGTGGGGTAGGCGGGGGTGGGTGGGGCGGTTTCCAAAAAAATAATTTTTTTTTTTTTGGGGGTAGGCGGGGAAATGGGTGGGGCGGTTTCCAAAAAAAAATTAAAAAATTTTTTTTTTTTTTTGGGTGGGGAGGGTGGGGGTGGGGTGGGTGGGGCGGTTTCCAAAAAAATAAAAAAATTTTTTTTTGGGGGTGAGGGGTGGGTGGGGCGGTTTCCAAAAAAATAAAAAAATAAAAAAAAAAATTGGGGGGGAGGGTGGGGGGGGGGGGTAGGCGGGGTGGGTGGGGCGGTTTCCAAAAAAAAATAAAAAAATTTTTTTTTTTTTGGGGGTGGGGTAGGCGGGGCGGGTGGGGCGGTTTCAAAAAAAAAATTTGGGGGAGGGTGGGGGTGGGGTAGGCGGGGTGGGTGGGCGGTTTCCAAAAAAAAATAAATTTTTTTTTTTTTTTTGAGGGGGGAGGTGGGGTAGGCGGGGGGGTGGGTGGGCGGTTTCCAAAAAAAAATTTTTTTTTTTGGGGAGTGTGGGGTGGGTGGGGGCGATTAAAATTTTTTAATTATTATTATTATTATGTTGTACCGAGCGTAATATGAGTTGTACATTAAGGCCAAGAACAAGAGTTGTAAAATGATTTACGAATTTGAAATTGGTAAATCATTTTACAAAGAAAACCTCCTTTTTTTACATCCTTGTAAAATGTTTTACATTTGACTTTCTTTTACAAGTGGTTACCAAACACTCGAAAGTAGGTAAAACATTTTTCGAAAAACATTTTACTTGAAACAAACACCCGAAAACAAGAAAAACATTTTCCGAAAAATGTTTTACATGAAACAAACGGAGCCTTAATGTTTGACATAATCTAACACGTTACCCCCTCCATCCAATGGATAAGTGTGTATATAAGAGACATTGAGTTCTCATAATTATCATTCTCATTCTTAATCACTTTCTCTCTAATACATACACACAAAAGCTGAAAAACACTTCCCACTGTACCAATTAAAAAAAAAAAAAAAAAGCTGAAAAACACACATTGAGTTCTTGAACGTGAAAGGTGGTGGTAAATTTAGCAATATGAGCTCAATAGGCTCCTGGTGGAATGCTGCTCTCCTAGCTATTCTCTTGTTTCATGGCTTCTCCTTTGCCAAAAATCCTCCAAACTACAGCTTCTTGAAGGAAGCAACCTCCGCTCCAAGAGTTTCACACTATGACTATATCGTTGTTGGTGGTGGCACAGCCGGTTGTGCATTAGCCGCCACCCTCTCAGAGAAATACACTGTCCTCCTCCTTGAACGTGGTGGTTCCCCCTACGGTAATACCAACATCACCAGGATTGAGCCATGGATTGAACTCCTTTCCGATGGTTCTCCAGGATCACCTGTTCAGCCCTTTGTCTCTGAGGACGGTGTTAGGAATTCACGCCCCCGCGTTTTAGGTGGTGGAACAGCCATCAATGCTGGCTTCTATTCACGCGCCCAGACCAGCTTTGTCAGACAAGTTGGGTGGGATGGCATTTTGGTTAACGAGTCTTTCCGGTGGGTTGAAAAGAAGGTCGCTTTTAAGCCTCTTGTTAGGGGTTGGCAATCAGCATTTAGGGCGGGAATGATAGAAGCCGGGATAAGGCCTTATAACGGATTTACGTATGATCATGTTACCGGAACTAAGGTTGGCGGAACCATATTTGATGCTAATAGGAATAGGCATACTTCTGCAGATTTACTAGAGTATGCCAACCCAAGAAGGATTACTGTTTTGCTCCATGCAACTGTACATAGAGTACTTTTTAGCACCAGAGGTTAGTATATATGCTTCCTTCCATTATATTTCGCGCCCAATATATCTACTTTTGTTAAAAAAATTAACGACCTTTTGTTTCCAACAGATAAATCAAGACCTGTGGCTAACGGAGTGGTCTTCACAGACTCGTTAGGGCGTCCACATAGAGCGTATCTAAAGGCTGGCTCCACGAGTGAGGTTATACTTTCCTCGGGCGCACTAGGAAGCCCACAACTCTTGATGTTGAGTGGCGTGGGGCCTAAACAACACCTCGAGTCCCATAACATCAAAGTCGTCTTGGATAATCCTCAAGTAGGTCAAGGGATGCAAGATAACCCAATGAACAATGTCTTTATACCCTCTCCGATACTTGTCGATGTTGATGCCATCATACTTGCCGGTATCACTCCACATGGAAACTACATTGAGGCAGGATGTGGTCTCAACATTGGAGGTGGAAGTCCAAGTGATTACGGAAGCTATTCTTTCCAGGTATATATACATATTAATTACTTCATTTTTCAAAACTTTCATGCTTCTAGTAAATCAAAATACTTGAGAACCTTAAACTCCTTCGATCTTTTGTGTAACATAGCTAGAATCATCAACTAAATTGATTATTTTTTCATTTTCAGAGAGGTGGATTCATACTTGAGAAGTTTGAGGGTCCGCAATCCTCTGGCCATCTAGAGCTTCGAACTCGCAACCCCAGTGACAATCCTTCTGTCACATTCAACTACTTCAAAGATCCAATAGACTTGCAGAGATGTATTCGTGGAGTGGAAACAATCTTACGAGTTGTCGAATCGGATGCATTCTCAAACTACAGAGTTGCTAATCTCACGGGACAAGACATTCTCAATATCACTGCACGTTTGCCACAAAACTTTCCAGTACATGCTAACACATCAACATCCCTAGAACAATTCTGTAAGGATACCGTGAAGACAATATGGCATTATCATGGAGGGTGCCAAGTTGGTAGAGTAGTTGATCATGATTATAAGGTTTTAGGTGTGAATGGTCTTCGGGTTATTGATGGATCAACGTTTAACTCTTCACCAGGAACTAATCCTCAAGCCACTGTGATGATGCTTGGAAGGTACATGGGAGTTAGAATATTAACTGAAAGATCTTGAAGTGATCCGATTGCATACAAAACAACATCCAATTGATTTAATTGTTCAATCTTTCATTAGAGGTTTTTTATGTTTATTGTGTTGGAATTAGCATACAATCCATTGAATGAAATATACCCACTAGATTTTATGCAAAAAAAAATTGTTGTATTTTTTTATCCTCTTCATGCTTAGTTTACTGCATATATACCATGTGTTATGACCCAACACATTAAACAAAGGGTTTTGATGCAGAATTATCCAACAATCAACTTCAAACATTAACCAGAGATCATTGATTTTTCAGTTTTTTCAAAATGTCGTCAATGAACTTTCACATTTAATGTGCTCACTCCTATAAGATAATGAGGAAACTTAAACTTTTCATTGACTGGTAGAATATAAATACAATTACAAGAGTATATGCAGTTATTTACAATCCTAAATCAAGGCTGATGTCAAGGCTACGAGAATTATGGTAGAGATTGTTTCCTAAACTATTTCTACAACTATGGTAAGGATTGAATATATAACATTTACATTGAATATAATATTCACACTATCTTTGACCTTGGAGATTTTGATCCATAGGATCTTTATTCTTAACATGCCCCCGCAAGACGGACGATAGGAAGGAGGCTCCATCTTGCACATCAAGAAATGTAAACGGGATTTGAGAAGTGGGTTAGTGAGAACATCAGCAAGTTGATCATCGCCGGAGATATGGGTGACATGTAAGGATCCTTGTTTAACTTTGATGTAGCGGGTAATGCAAGTGACGACCCTGAAGAAGTCCAGGCGGCCGCCTCCCTCCTTGGTGGATTCCACACGAGTAGGTTAGGCGAACAAATATTTTTGAATAAATAAATGCTTTTCTTGCCTTCGGAAAAAAAAATTAACACTTGTCCGTCCCAATGAAACAAGTATTTTGAATACATTCGCCCTTTTTGAAAGATTTGAGGTTTTTGAGTCCTATTTAATTACTATATAAGTTAGGCGAAGAATCCACCAGGAAAAGAGAGAAAACTCTTCAAAAAAAATTTCAGAAGAATCTAAATACAATGATATTTTTATTATTGATCATGGGGAGATTGTGGAAGAGTCCATGGATGACGCTAATTTTTCATTCATTGTTGACTCTGAGGAAGATGAGACGGACGAACAACAGAAGGATGAGATTGATGTGTTAATTTTTTTTTCTAAGGCAAGAAAAGCATTGATTTATTCAAAGTATTTGTTCTTCTGGGGCGGATCTTGCCAAATATCGGATATGAACTCGGGGTCGAGTTCTTTTGAAGAGTGGTTGACTGATGTAGGAGGAATTGGGGATGGAATTCACGGCGGAGTAACATAAAGCCAACAACCCAGGCGGGCACCTCATCCAGCTCCAAGCGGGTGCCTCAAGGTGGATTCAACCAGTAACAACCTTCGGCTGCTCAGGCGGCCGCATCACTCCCTCCAGGCGCGCGCCTCACCGTGGATTGACGAGGAGTTTCCCTTCTGGCTCTCAGGCGGCCACATGAATCTTCCCCGGGCGGGCGCCTCGACAACGACGGGTTAATGGTTTAATTGTTCCGTTTTTCAATTTTGCTGAATGTTTGGTATTTTAAATTAGGGGTATTTTGGTCATTGATTGGTTATTTCGTTTTAGGGTTTGTGTTAGGGTTTTGAGAGAGTATTTAAACATCTTTAGGGCATTGTTAAACGCAGTTTATGATATTATTAATTTGAAGAGTTTTTCTCTTAATTCCTGGTGGATTCCAGATTACTGCTGGTGGATTCCAGTATTGTTTTTGAGGATTCTTCGCTCGAAGAATTCTTGTGATTAGTGCGCTAATCACGAAATTTATCCTGCTTCCGTGCTGCGTTAACCGCCTCCCTCCTTGTTGAACTTTGATGTAGCGGAATTTTGAAAAGTTTTCTCTCTTTTCCTGGTGGATTCTTTGCCTAACCTATATGGTAACTAAATAGGACTCAAAAACCTCAAAACTTTCAAAAGGGGCGAATGTATTCAAAATACTTGTTTCATTGGGACGGACAAGTGTTAAAATTTTTTCCGAAGGCAAGAAAAGCATTGATTTATTCAAAATATTTGTTCTTTTGGGGCGGATCTTGCCAAATATCGGATATGAACTCGGGGTCGAGTTCTTTTGCAGAGTGGTTGACTGATGTAGGAGGAATTGGGGATGGAATTCACGGCGGAGGAGCTACTGGCATTAAGGCTGATGTACAAGGAACCGAGGAAGGAATCTGCACCAAGAAAGGATATTTGACGAAGTCAAATATATCAATTAATTTTGTATTTTAATTACTATCTTAGGACTTAATTTGTTTTAGTTTATATTTTATTGCTTATTTTCGTCATTAATTTTAATAGGTTGATTAGGGATGATTTTAGAGTAGATTTTGAGAAGATTTACTAGTTTTTGAGACCTATTTAGTTACCATATAGGTTAGGAGTAATTCTAGAAGGTTTAGGATTGTTTTTCAAGTTTTATGGGCACTATAAAATAGGCCTAAGATTGTAATCCGAAAATTAGCTTTTGATAAATTGAATTTTGAAGAGTTTTCTCTCTTTTCCTGGTGGATTCCAGACTACTGCTGGTGGATTCCAGTATTGTGTTTGAGGATTCTTCGCTTGAAGGGTTCTTGTGATTAGTGCGCTAATCACGAAATTTATCCGGCTTCCGTGCTGCGTCAGTTGGTATCAGAGCAGGCTTAACCTGTCTTTCATCACATCACTGATTCGTTATGGGGGATCAAGTAACAAGATCTGATGACGAGGTTATTCATTAAATAGATCGTCGATTGGATCGTGCTCGACAACAGGAACAATATTTTCTAGCGTTAGAGGACGAAGAACTCGACGAATCGGACAAGCATGATCGACGTGTGCAAAAATATAAATCAATCAGAGATCTGAATCGGGCATCAAGGGAGCGAGTGCTTAGGCAGCGACATAGGATGGAAGCCAAATTTTATGCTGACAAAGCCGATCACTACACTGCCAAGATTCAGAAACTGAAAGCGCGTTGATCTGCAATCCATAAACGTGCTGAAGAAGAACGTCGGGGCCAGTTCAAGGTCTTGTTGCAGAATAACAAAAATTGTGCTCAAGAAGAACGTCGCGGGGAAAGACTCCACCGAGTCGAGCCGATTGAAGGGAAAGGAGTGGTGATTGAAGGGAAAGGATCAGATTCAAACAGGGGAGATTTAGTTGCAGTTAAGTCCGCGAAATCTTAAGAGAAGGTTGAGGAAAAGGAAGATTTATGTGCAAAATACGAAATCATTCAGATATGTGGTGAAATTGTTCCCGCAAATATTATGGTTCCTACAAATATTATGGTCCATGATCATGCCCTAGTCGAGCCCATGAATAAAGATGTGGGTGGTATTACTTGGTCTGCACCATCAATTTTTGATATGGTTGTGGGTGTTATTGATTGGACAGAAGAATTTAAATACGATGATATTTTTATTGTTGATCATGGGGAGATTGTGGAAGAGTCCATGGAGGACGCTAATTTTTCATTCATTGTCGATTCTGAGGAAGATGGGACGGACGATCAACGAAAGGATGAGATTGATAGTTTTAATTTTTATCCGGACAAAATTGATTTACATCAAATCTTGCAAAAGGGCCGAATTTATTCCAAGTATTTATTTCGATGGAATGGCTCCTTTCAAACATCGGATGTGAACTCGGGGTCGAGTTCTTTTGAAGAATGGGTGACTGATGTAGGAGGAACCGAGGAAGGAATCTACACCAAGAAAGGATATTTGACGAAATCAAATATATCAATTAATTTTGTATTTTAATTACTATCTTAGGACTTAATTTGTTTTAGTTTATATTTTATTGCTTATTTTCGTCATTAATTTTAGAGTAGGTCTGCTGAGAAACGCGTTTCTCCATAACTATGGAGAAACGCGTTTTTAATAGCCAGAAGCTATACGTTTGATAACCAGAAGAAAATTTCTGGATATCAGTCTCAAAGGGTTCTGGATATCCAGAAGCTTTGGAACGGATATCCAGAAGCCTTTGGGCAGATATCCAGAAAAAATAGATTTGAAGCCAAATCCAAGGCCAAGACCATAAATTGCTTATTGAAGGTTTCTGGATATCCAGAAACCTTCAAATGTATATCCAGAAACCATCAAATGAATATCCAGAAACATTTTGAAAGTTTCTGGATATCATTTTGAAGGTTTCTGGATATTACTTTCATAAGCTTCTGGATATCCTTTCAAAGGGTTCTGGATATCCAGAACCTTTGAGACTGATATCCAGAAGTAACCATGGGACAAGGTCATGACCAATACAAAAAGTTTCTGAATATCATTTCAAAAGGTTCTGGATACCCGTAACCCGTTTCTCCATAACTTATGAAGAAACGCGTTTCTCTCTAGATTTTACGTTAATTTTAATAGGTTGATTAGGAATGATTTTAGAGTAGATTTTGAGAAGATTTACTAGTTTTTGAGTCCTATTTAGTTACCATATAGGTTAGGAGTAATTCTAGAAGGTTTAGGATTATTTTTCAAGTTTTATGGGCACTATAAAATAGGCCTAAGATTGTAATCCGAAAATTAGCTTTTGATAAATTGAATTTTGAAGAGTTTTCTCTCTTTTCCGGGAGGATTCCAGATTACTGTTGGTGGATTCCAGTATTGTGTTTGAGGATTCTTCGCTTGAAGAGTTCTTGTGATTAGTGCGCTAATCACAAAATTTATCGTGCTTCCGTGCTGCGTCAGTTAACTGACGCAGCACGGAAGCCGGATAAATTTCGTGATTAGCGCACTAATCACAAGAACCCTTCAAGCGAAGAATCCTCAAACGCAATACTGGAATCCACCAGCAGTAATCTGGAATCCACCAGGAATAAAGAGAAAACTCTTTGAAATTCAATTAATCAAAAGCTAAAAACTGAGTTTAACAATGGCCTAAGAGTGTTTAAATACTTTCTCCAAACCCTAAACAAACCCTAAAACGAAAATAACAAACATAGACTAAAATACCCCCTAAGTAAATAATTTAAGAACAGTAATAATAAAACAAACGCAAAAACCATTTAATCCTCCTGTCATTTGAGGCGCCCACCTGAGGTGGAACCATGCGGCCGCCTAGGACTCCGCAACATTGCCCTGTTTGGAACTGTTTGAGGCGCCCGCTTGGGTGGTGTTGAGGCGTCCGCCTCTGATGTAGGAGGAAGCGAGGAAGGAATCTGCACCAAGAAAGGATATTTGACGAAGTCAAATATATCAATTAATTTTGTATTTTAATTACTATCTTAGGATTTAATTTGTTTTAATTTATATTTTATTGCTTATTTTCGTCATTAATTTTAATAGGTTGATTAGGGATGATTTTAGAGTAGATTTTGAGAAGATTTACTAGTTTTTGAGTCCTATTTAGTTACCATATAGGTTAGGAGTAATTCTAGAAGGTTTAGGATTGTTTTTCAAGTTTTATGGGCACTATAAAATAGGCCTAAGATTGTAATTCGAAAATTAGCTTTTGATAAATTGAATTTTGAAGAGTTTTCTCTCTTTTCCTTGTGGATTCCAGATTACTGCTGGTGGATTCCAGTATTGTGTTTGAGGATTCTTCGCTTGAAGGGTTCTTGTGATTAGTGCGCTAATCACGAAATTTATCGTGCTTCCGTCTTTGCGTCGGTTAGCGGACGCGGCCGGATAAATTTCGTGATTAGCGCACTAATCACAAGAACCCTTCAAGCGAAGAATCCTCAAACGCAATACTGGAATCCACCAGCAGTAATCTGGAATCCACCAGGAATAAAGAGAAAACTCTTTGAAATTCAATTAATCAAAAGCTAAAAACTGAGTTTAACAATGGCCTAAGAGTGTTTAAATACTTTCTCCAAACCCTAAACAAACCCTAAAACGAAAATAACAAACATAGACTAAAATACCCCCTAAGTAAATAATTTAAGAACAGTAATAATAAAACAAACGCAAAAACCATTTAATCCTCCCGTCATTTGAGGCGCCCGCCTGAGGTGGAACCATGCAGCCGCCTGGGACTCTGCAACATTGCCCTGCTTGGAACAGTTTGAGGCGCCCGCTTGGGTTGTGTTGAGGCGTCCGCCTCTGATGTAGGAGGAACCGAGGAAGGAATCTGCACCAAGAAAGGATATTTGACGAAGTCAAATATATCAATTAATTTTGTATTTTAATTACTAACTTAGGACTTAATTTGTTTTAGTTTATATTTTATTGCTTATTTTCGTCATTAATTTTAATAGGTTGATTAGGGATGATTTTAGGGTAGATTTTGAGAAGATGAGGCTTTGACCAATAAGCCCCTCAGATAAATGAAAACGACCAATAAAATCAGACATTTTTTAATCTCGCCAATAAGTCCCTATATTTTTGTTGGACCAAAATGCCCCTTTGCCACATAGTCGCCCACCCACTTCTCCCATGCGTGATGTGCCCAGCACTTTTCTCTCTCTCTATCTTCTTTTATTTCGTTTTTTCTTATCTATTTTTTCTCTCTCTTCCTTTTTTTTTCTCTTAAATTTTTAAAATGCAATATCTCAAAATCTAAAAGTCAAAAAAATAATCCGAAACTACTGTTTTAATCTCATCGCCAAGATGAATCAAACAAGTTTACTCATCATATATTTCAAAATTTATGAATAAAATAAAATTATTTTTCACTTGTAAAAATCTGAGAAAATCATTTATCATTTATTCACACATGAGTATAACTGTATAATGGTTTTCACATTTATAAACTGAGAAGTCTATTTCACAGTTTTGATGTAAATAACTGTATAATGGTTTTCACATTTATAAACTGAGAAGTCTATTTACAATTTTGATGTAAATAACTGTATAATGGTTTTCACATTTATAAACTGAGAAGTCTATTTCACAGTTTTGATCTAAAAAACTGTATAATGGATTTCACATTTATTCATATCTCAACCAACAACTGTGAAATAGACCTCACTGTTGTGCACAAACAATCATAATAACTGAGAAATTTACCTCACAGTTGTACACAAACAATCAACAACTGATAAATAACGGGTAAACCAAACATACTAAGTAGCAAATTAACTGTGAAATTGACCTCACAGTTCTCAGTTTAGAAAGGTCAACAACCAAATCATTTCACATTTATAAATAACTGTGAAACTGACCTCACAGTTTTGGAAGTGTGAAAAACATTTCACACTTATTCACTGTGGTGTGTTATTTTTTCCATCTATATCATACTTGGATCAAGAAAGAGGCTATCAAATATTATATTAAATTTTAGAGCATAGTTTTATTTTTACTTGTGTGATTAATGTTGTTGGGCCAAATATGGCACAAGATATGATGCACAATGAAAAGATGAGTACTGATGGCACATTAGAATGGAGAATAAGGCCTAATACATAACAACACAAGGTTTTAATATAATAGAGTGAGAGCTGATCCAAGTAACAACACTGGATCAACTATTTACAGTAGAAACAAAAGCCACCCGCCCACTACTGTTTAATTCCAAACAAAAAAGAAACCATATTCACGAAGCTTCATGAAGCTCTCCCTGCCAAGCCAAACCATACCAAACAAAACAAAACAATTACTATTAAATAATCAAAAGGCATTAATTAGAGCAAGTATATATATAAATAAATGATAATTAAATAACTCACTTTCTTGTGGGAGTTGGTCATAAAATCAGAAAACTTGTTCTTGCTGGACTTTGCCGTAGTATTTGCTGATGATGTGTTCCCTAACAAATTTGTTGTAAATGAAAGCAGCTCCCCTGAACTGAGGTAGCACCAGCCATCACAGTTTTGATGTAAATAGTTTGTATAATGGTTCATATGCATTAAGCTTCATATGCATTTCAAGATAAGTCGGGTAACTACAACTGTAACATAGCCCTATCCCCCTTGCATCTGTTAGAAAAATAATAGATGTCATAGTCCTAAAATTAGAGTATGACAAACTAGAGTGAGCAGGTGGTAAACTAGTTCAATAAAAACCCATATGCAGTAGTACTATTTCCTACCCTCTGGACAAGAGGGGTAAAAGCAAAGAACTGATTTCACACACCATGTGACCAATGTTGTGTGAAACAATAGGCAAAGAGAAGGAGCAACAACCGTGTTCTGATTTCTAAGGAATCTGCGTATTTTTTTAATATGTTGAATGTCTTGGCTAAGTCTAATTGCGATGCTGCTATGGCCAAACTCCTCCTCCACCTCCCTCAATGCTGTCTTAATGTCATCAACATCTCTTTCATCCATTTTCCCGCTAGGCAATGCAACTTCTCCTGCAACATATCAAAAAGATACACCCATTTCACTTCACTCAGGCATTTCATCAAACAGTAATGAAGCACTTGACAACATTTCAATTCTTAACCAGAATGAGAGGATAGAGAAGATCTTTTGGTGAGAATTACTCGCTAATCGCTTTCTCCCGCCTTCAAAAGACAAATCCGATCAATAGCTTTCCGTCTAGGTTTTTTTTTGATTGATGAGGAAGTTGGGTTTTCAAAGTTACGGATTCTATGTTGAAACCCAATTGAGATTTGTAGGAACGAAGCTGTTGAGCCAAGTCCACCAATTTTCGGGAACCTCCATTGGAATCCAAAACGAAGGACACTATTGAAGAAGTCGGGGAGAGAGATGGCGTGTGTTTGCTCTGAGATGGGGAGGTGAGGGTAGTTTTTCCATTTAAAGTTATTATAAATAGGACGGAGACTCTACGGGGGTTTCAATTTCAATACAAGGATCCTAAGGTAGAATTTGAAATGTAATATTTTTATTGGCAAATTCCACCCCATCTCAGGGATTTATTGGTAAAAACCCCTGAGAAGATTTACTAGTTTTTGAGTCCTATTTAGTTACCATATAGGTTATGAGTAATTCTAGAAGGTTTAGGATTGTTTTTCAAGTTTTATGGGCACTATAAAATAGGCCTAAGATTGTAATCCGAAAATTAGCTTTTGATAAATTGAAATTTGAAGAGTTTTCTCTCTTTTCCTGGTGGATTCCAGATTACTGCTGGTGGATTCCAGTATTGTGTTTGAGGATTCTTCGCATGAAGAGTTCTTGTGATTATTGCGCTAATCACGAAATTTATCGTGCTTCCGTGCTGCGTCAGTTGGTATCAGAGCCTGGTTTCATTGGGCGGTATTATTTGGTCTGCACTAGTAGACAATAGTGGTTTATGAAGTTTAGGAATGTAAAGGACATTACACATACGAAAAGAACGATTATTGAGATTTAAAGACGAGTTTCCAACATGTGATATATGCAACTTAGAACCATTACCAAACTTGTTCACGAAGGAGGGAGGCGGCCGCCTGGACTTCTTCACGGTCGTCACTTGCATTACCCGCTACATCAAACTTGTTCACGAACAAAGTGAAAAGCTAGTGCGATTTGTTTCATTTGAGAGTGGAAAATTGGATAGGCAGAGTAGTGAGTAGCTCCCAAATTGTCACATTATATGCTGGGTAATTGCTGAGATGAGAAGTCTGTTGGGAGGCGGCCGCCTGGACTTCTTCAGACAACAATGATTTTAGCCATAACAGTTTGGAAGTAACTACAACAACTGCTCTAAATTCAGCTTCATTTGATGAACGGGCTAGGGCTCGTTGTTTCTTTAAACTCCAGGACATAGGATTTCGACCAAGGTACACAATGTAACCAGTGGTGGAGAGGAATTGATCCTTGTCACCAGCCCAATTTACATCATTGAAGGCATGGAGATGTAAAGGAGAATTATGATAAAATATAAGACCATGATGAGCAGTACAATTGAGACCGTAGCTGTAACACCTCCAATTTTCCATAAATAACAATAATACTTATTTATAAATAAATACCCTCAAAAGGGCAAAACTATAACCATAATTCAAAAAACCAACTAAAATTCAAAATACCTTAAATGTGGATAACGTCTTAAAAGTAATGTAATAGGGTCCCATATGTCCTTCTTCAGGCACTGGGATAACTATAAGGGTCCACATGTTCCTTTCCAGAACTATGGATAACTATTGGGGTTCACATATCCTTTTCAAAATTATGGATAACTATTGGGGTCCACATATCCTTTTCAGAATTATGGATAACTATTTGTCCTACACAGGACGATTGGATAACTTTACTTTCACAAAACTTTACTTTCACAAAAATTTACTTTGTTAGCTTTCAAAGGTACTCATATAATCAAGAACACAACAATAACAATAACAATCATACTCATGATATTCAAATTGAACAATAACATATCAAAAGGGTATATATCCAAAGAATGCTAACACAACGGAATGGATATATTTTTAAAATGCTACCTGCCACATAGGTAGATATAACTTTACAAAAACAGAGAATGGATTCCTAAAGAAGGAATGAAACCAAGTAACTAAGAACGTAATCCCTTACCTTAGCGTTACTTAGTAGCTTCAAAATCCCACGCGCACGAATCTACAATCATGCAAACATAGGTCTTAGGGTACAAGTAATGCTCCTTTACTTAATCCCCAACTATTATCTAAAGTCACATTATCCTACGAGTTATTCTTCTTTAACTCTTTTTAAAGATTACTATTTCACCTTTTAGGTTTTTCCCCAAATACCCCTAGGGTTTCTAAGCTTACAAACCTTATTCAATTCCTTTTTGTAACTATTCTCACTCTAAGTGCAGTATTCACAACACACACAAACACTATTCACAGCATATGAAAAATACTATTCACAGCAAATGAAAAACACACACAAACACACTCTACATACACTAAACCCTAACAATACCCACACACATCAACACACTCACACACTACAGCATACGCACACACACAACAGCCCACAAAACACACACTGCACACACACACACACGCATAGACACACACACACACACACAAAGTCACGCACACATACTGCACACCCCAAAAACACACACACACGACACATACTAAAAACACATAGTAACCCTAATTATTCTCCTTTAATCCTCTAGCATAATCCTCTAGCATGCAAAACCCTAATTATATGTTTAGATTTTAACATGTAAGACCCATCAATATTAATCAATACTAGATCTAGGATTATACTCATATTGAAAACAATTAACATACTTGATTTCAAAACCCTAATATGTATTCTATTGGTTTAGAGCCATAAGAGGTTATAATATCTTGTTGAACTTGTTCACGAACAAAGTGAAAAGCTAGTGCGATTTGTTTCACTTGAGAGTGGAAAATTGGATTGGCAGAGTAGTGAGTAGCTCCCAAATTGTCACAATATATGGTGGGTAATTGCTGAGATGAGATCAAGTCTGTTGGGTTTTGGGGTTACAAGCGCGGAGGAAGACTTTAATGTAAACATATCCTGCCTCAATATAGTTTCCATAAGGAGTGATACCGAAAAGTATGATGGCATCAACATCGACAAGTATTGGAGAGGGTATAGAGACGTTCATTGGGTTATCTTGCATGCCTTGACCAAAAATAGAATTATCCAAGACGACTTTGATGTTATAGGATCGGAGGTGTTGTTTTGGCCCCAAGCCACTCAACATCAAGAGCTGTGGGCTTCCTAGTGCACCCGAGGAAAGTATAACCTCACTCTTGAGGCCAGCCTTTATATATGCTCTATGTGGACGCCCTAACAAGTCTGTAAAGACCTCTCCGTTAGACACAGGTCTTGATTTATCTGTTTGAAACGAAAATTCAAATTTTTTTAACAAAAGAAGATACATATGGGCCCGAAATATAGCTGGAAAGAAGCATACTCCCTCCGTCCCAATATTTAGTTCACAATTTTGGTTTCGGCACGCAAATTAAGGGTGAAGAAAATTTTGTGAGTGTAATAGTAAAATAGGAGAGAGAATGAGTGGAGGAAATAGTAAATTTGAAAAGTGTTGTGAGTGTAATAGTGAAATAGGAGAGAGAATGAGTGGAGGAAATAGTAAAGATTCTTTGCCAAAAAAGGAAAGGTGAAGCTTTAAATGGGACACCCAAAATGGCAAAAGGTGAAGTTATTAATGGGACGGAGGGAGTATATACTAACCTCTAGTGTTAAAAAGTACTCTATAAACAGTTGCATGAAGCAAACAGTAATCCTTCTTGGGTTGGCATACTCTAGTAAATCTGTAGAAGTATGCCTATTCCTATTAGCATCAAATATGGTTCCGCCAACTAGAGGCTTAAAAGAAACCTTGTTTTCAACCCACCAGAAAGATTCGTTAACCAATTTCCCATCCCACCCAATTTGTCTGACAAAGCTGGTCTGGGCACGTGTATAGAAGCCAGCATTGATGGCTGTGCCACCACCTAGCACGCGGGGTCATGAATTCCTAACACCGTCCTCAGAGACAAAGGGCTGAACTAGTGATCCTGGAGAACCATCGGAAAGGAGTTCAATATTTTAAGTTTGAATTGTGCCTATAAAACTGTGATCAACGTTGAGCTATTATTGTTAAACATAATGGCTCGAAATATAAATGAAAATTATGGTTTTAAACTATGTCCCCCAATAGTGTATTTTCCAAGTCTTTAAAGCCGAGTATATTATATTTTGACCAGATCCATCCGTCATGTTTTGACCTTTTCCGTTGGTTCACTGTTTACTTTCATACATAAACACATACTTACATATATTTTATACAAATGTATACTGCCTCCATCCTAAAGTTTTTGTTATTCAAATTGAAAACATGAGAATTAAGAAAAAAATAAGTGTGTCTGAGTATCATAAATAAGTGTGTCTGAGTATCATAAATAAGTAAAGTACGAAAGAGAAAGTGTGGTAGATAATTTTTTTTGTTAGTGTGACAAGTGTGCCCGTTGATATTTTGGGATAGTATCCATAAGTATGAGACGCCAAAAAAAAAAAACCCTAAAGTTTGGGACCGAAAGAGTATATAAGTATTTTATATGTATATAGTATATACACATACTCCCTCCGTCCACTTTGTTGCTTCACAGTTACTGTTCACGCGTGGATTAAGGAAAAAAATAATGATATAAATGTTGTGAGTGTAAAAGTAAAATAGGAGAGAGAATGAGTGGAGCGAATAGTAAATTATAATGGTATTGTGAGTATTAAAATAATGTAGGATAGAGAATGAGTGGGGTAGGGTTAATATTTTAATAATAAAAACTTTCCATTTTAGGTAAAAAACAAAGTGTGAAGTATGTATTTGGACGCCCAAAATAGAAAGTGTGAAGTAAGTAAGTGGACGGAGGGAGTATATGCAATCGTGAAGCCACCTTAGAGCCAACATGGTCATTTGGTCCCCTTAAGTTTGCCAAAATCTAGGGAGAAGTTTCTCCATAATTTATGGAGAAACGGGTTTCTGGATATCCAGAACCTTTTGAAAGGATATCCAGAAATTTTGTATTGGCATGACCTTGGCCCATGGCCTTGGCCAAATCTATATCCAGAAATCACTAAAAAGTATATCCAGAAATTAAGAGAAAGGATATCCAGAAATTTTGTATTGACCATGACCTTGGCCAAATCTATATCCAGAAACCAGTGAAAAGTATATCCAGAAAACAGTGAAAAGTATATCCAGAAAAAAGTGAAGGCCATGACCAAAAAGTTGGTATGTGTTGGTCTCATTCTAACATAACTTCTGGATATCATGATCAAAGGGTTCTGGATATCCAGAACTTTTGAGACCGATATTCAGAAATACGTTTCTCCATAACTTATGGAGAAACGCGTTTCTCCGGAGACCTACTCCTTAAGTTTTGGAATTTTGTAGAGTGTCGATTTTAACTTCTTCAAATTTAAAGTTGGCATTAATTTAGTATTTTGACCCTCCTTTAATTTTAAATTTGATATCCGAATTGTAATTTTTTTACATGAAGTAATCTTGACCTCATCCCAAAAATTTCAAGATTCACCACTATATATGTGTAAACATATATATTGAAACTAATTAAATAATTAATAATTTTTCAAGATCGCTTCAAAAAAAAAATTTCTAGATTAAAAAATATCTTTAAGTTTCATTTACAATATAAATTTTAATATGTTTTTGATTGGTACTTTTTTTAAAAAAAAACTATTCTATGTCCATAATAGGGAAACAATGGGTTGCTAGAAGGATATGAAGGAACCAAGACCATGTTAGGTATGTAGATTCGAAAGGTTAGTGGATGAAAATGAAGAGAAAGGTGAGTGGACATATGGAAGCATGATCACGAGAGGTGAAAACTCAAGGTAATGGGACCAACAGTTAGATTGAAGCTTCGCCCAACTTCAATTCATCTTGGATACTAAGGAGGGAGGTCGACACTAGCAATGCCAGTTGGCCATTGACTTAAGATGTGTGTTTGGGTGTCTTTCTCTTGGGTGGGAGTTTGAAGTAGGTAGTCACGGGAGTTGGTTTGTCTCCGGGTGAGAGATTGTTGGGAGTCAAAACCAGGCAACAAAGGATCGAGACTACGTATAAGAATAATAATGAATTAAGGAATGTCATTACAAAGTCTATGCGGTTTTATAGCGGATGGAGGCAGTGTCATGTGAGCGCATGGTTTACTTAAATCTTGGATTCTTTTGGGAAGGGACCTATGCGGTCGCATGGTGCTGCTACACAGCTCCATAAACTGTTTCCTTGTTTTCACATAATTCCTTTTTGCGTTTGTTATGTAATCTTTTGGGGTGTAGTTTTCTTGTATCTCTATATAAGCCAAGCTACGAACATTAAAACATTGTAACCCCACGTAGAGTTGAGTATAATCATGTCTTGTAAGCCCCCCAAACGTAATCGATTGTTGTGACGAACGTGGTGAACAATTCTTGTGTTATTGTGTTTGCTTTTCTCTTCTTCTTTATTCTCGCACAAGAACACTATATTTTTTCACCCTGTTTGTCACACGATCAAACTACAACATAGGGACTACTACTAAGCCTTGATATTTATCAATATCATCAATTTGTCATGTTCCAATAAAGTCCATGCACCCTCAATAATGGAGTCATAAGTTTCTCTATGTAATGACACAAACACATATAATCCCTAGACATGCATCATGCAAATCCAAACACATATAATCCCTAGACATGCATCATGTCAATCAATGGAATGCCCTAAGGTCACCTCAAAAGCCAGTACTACCTTTGGCTCTTTGGATCACACAGATTCTCTTTGGCTTCATGACACACAATGATTATGATTGCCACTTGGCTTGAATACGATACAAATTAAAACCCTAAAGGATTCCCAAATTAATTGGCTATATTGAGACGCAACAGTAGTAGACCCCAAAATACGTCATTTAGGCCCTCAAACTGGCCTTTAATATTTTTTTTTAAGTGGGGTGTCAAAAGATGACATGTGTAGGGATGAAAAGTTGTAGTGTTAAATAGTGCCAGTGTATTTATTTTGTTGGTACTAATCCATGTATTTTTGAGTGCCAATTCATATGTTGAAAATTGCCAGTGCATGTGTTACAGAGTGCCGGTCCATATATACATCATGCCAGTAGTAGCAGACGAGTGCCAAGAGATCTTAAGAAGTTCCAATTATTTAAAAAAATTGCCACTGCACGTGTTTTAAAGAAGTTCCACTCAATTACAAAAATGCCACCTTCCTTGTTTATACCTGGTTCAAAAACAAATTTTCTTCAAATTCTTAGGAAAAACACATTTTTTTTCATGATTTTGGCGATTACAAGGAATCAACACTCAAAACTATCCATCCGCTATTTGAAGTAAATCCTACACCAAAAATAATGTTTCTCAAATGATTCAACTACGTGATTAGTCTAACGAGAGGTATGCGTGTTCAAGATTCAAAAACTCTTTAAATATATAGCATAATGTTTTTCTTTAGGAATGCTTAAAGTTAAAAACAAATGCAAATAATGACACAATGGATGCCGATCTCATTACTGATCTAGAAGTAGCATCAAGTTCTCTAGTGAATTTTAGTGACAATGTAAAAGGCAAGATCATAGGTCGGGGATTCATCATTAAACGAGTCGGGATTTAATCATTAAAGGCATAGTCAATATACATAAGGTTTTCTAGTGGATTGTAAGGAACACAACATTCTCTTAATATAACACTTCTATGATAGGGGTGTGCAATTTATATTTATTTCTTCCAACTTTTGTGTGAAAAACAAGTCAAAAATCATATTTTATTCACTAAATTTTAAACTTTTTTCAAAATGTTCTCATTGATTTTTTTTTTTCAAAATGTTCTCATTGTACTTTTCCATTTTTTAAAATGTGCTCACTCTGTCAATATTCTCGTCAAAGAAAAACTATCAAGAATTAGTCAAGTGACCTAACATAACTAATTTTCATTATATTTTTGACGAATATATTGACAAGTAAATGGAGAGGGAGTTTCTAAAGGGTGCTAAAGATAATTGTGTGTTTGCGAAAAATGAAGTGGGTGATGTTGAAGAGGAGGGGAAGCTTGAGAATTAAGAGAGTAAAAGAAAGGAGATAATTGAATTAATTGTTTTTTAGGGATTAATCGACTTCTACATTAAAAAATTAACAAAATCCATTCATTCGAGGTCAAATAGCAAATTTTTGTTAATTTTATAGGGAAATTATTGACGAAGTTACATATTTTGAAAAATATGAAAGATCAATTAGGACATTTTAAAATAAAAGTTTAGTGATCAAATTTTTAAAATTACAAAACTTAAATGACTAAAATATGGTTTTTGCCAAAAATCAATGCTACCGGCGACATCCTTCTCACTAGAAAAAGGAAAGGTTACATTTATGCAGTTGAGCTTAATTTAGTTTCAAATGCTACTCATGTTTGTTTTGTATCAAAGAAAAACATTGTGAGAACTCATAGTTGTGGCACAAAATACTTACTTAATTACTTAAAATTCAAATATCTCTCAAAGATCGCCAATGCAAAGTTGATAACCTGCCTTCCTCAAATGTCTGGTTGAAACATGAAAATAAATGCAAAGCTCTTTAACCGGTTAAAAGCATAAGACGACCTTATACATAGAGACTATTGAGAATGGATCCAAACCGATAATTGGACTAGGAAAAAAAAAAGAAAAATTGCGGAGGAAGAAGAGATTGGGGGCTATGCGACAATTTTCTCAGACTTAAATTTCAAATGCGGACTCACTAGAAGTACGTGCTGCAAGCTTCATCTTCACCATAGGAGGCTTCCATGTAACAAGTATATTCATCCACGCCATTTCATTAATTTCATCAATTTTTTGATGTAGTTGTGCATCTTGTATTTCCAAAAAGCATAATTAGAATTATCCAAGTCTGGAGGTCCATTTTGGTGACTCTGACATTCCATCATGTCTACACTTTCTGGATCAACTCTCAACGAAGTTGAGTGGTGGTTTTGACGCCAATTGAAAGTTTAGCTTAACTATGAACTTTAGAATATGTCACAAAAAACAATTCAAAGGATTAGATGTGTGCATAGTTGTGAAATACAACTGTTTACACAACCAATATAAAGCAGCGGAATATAACAAACACATAATTAATCATTTACTGGTTCAACTTCAACAAACAAGACTTTAAGCATAAAAAGGATTTCACTATATAAAGATTTGATTACAGAATAAAACCTAACTAGTGAAATAGGAAAATAATCAAAACACTCAAGCAAGTTCTTTACTACTACTACTACTGAACAATTGACGATCTTCCTTATTAAAGGAAAGTAAGTCTCAATGAACAGTTTACAAGAACTTGAATAGAAATATAAGATGTGTGTTTAGATGTAAGACACAACTGTAAACACAACTTAAAGCAGTATTCTCATGAATAATTCGTTCGAAGTTTTTCTCTCTCAAATAATTCTTTGGAATGCATATCCTCTTCTCAACAATGCTTCAGCTTTTATATATATCCAAGGTGATCTCCTTTCCCTTGTAAAGTGTCCTACAAGAAATCATAAGATTGACACTAAAAGAGGTAGAGATACATTATAATTTTTTTGTTTCCTAAAGTTTGTAGATTAGAGAATATCTCAAATAATAAAATATATGTACTAATAAAGTACTAACTTACCCTGTATCTAAATATTTTAAAGAAAGTAAAAAATCTAGTTTCCTAAATAAAATCACACGCCACACACGATTTTTAAAACACAAGTCCTAGAAGGACTCTTACACTTTCATTAACTATAAATTATCAAACATGTACAATTAAGTTCAAATATTGTTGTTACAACTCACTACATAAGGTAATGCATAAGGTAATGCAAAATGTTAATATTCTTAACTTTTCGAGTGGTATAGGGACTTCCCTTCCAAAGTTTAACTCAAATGATGGGGATTTCCTTCAAACTTACAAGCCAAGCACCAATCTCTCTCACTAATGATGTGGGATAATACTAACAATCTCCCACTTCTCACATCAGAATCTTAGTTAAGAGCTTTAACCACTACGATGTAGCCAAATATACAAGCTAAGTCGTAGGCCTTAATATAATTTGTTATGGTGTTATTTGGAATCACGGTGCTATTAGGCCTTTCCAACAAAAAAAACTAGGTCAAAGGATGGGACATTTCCTCATATTTTAAAGCCAAACACACCCTCACATAACTTGGTGAGTTCTAGTAATCATTATAGAATCACACTTATTCACTATGTGACTCATGACTATGACAAAGATCATGTGATATCTCTTATCCCATATCAAAGCGATTTGGATTATGAATGTAACAGATAAGTATACATCGACTTCTACTAAGAAATAATATTATTTATGAATTTTTTTGTGGGCCTATGGTAAGCTTTGTTAGACCAATATCACTTGGACACTTGGCTATCATCCGTCTTGCACCACCAATTGTCGGACCTGTTTAGGCTTAATTAGGACACTAAATTATATAAACACACACATATAGTCTATTTGAGTGATTACGAGCTTCAAAAAGATCATTATAAAGCATTCAAAAACATCCTAAAGGGGAGTACTCAAATACAAGCTAAAAAGTATTTATGAATATTTTTAATGGAATAACTCATAACACACATAGTGTATTACCCAAAATTTGTATCTTGAGAGAAGCTTGCATCAATTCTTTAGAATCATTAACAATCTCATATCACTCATATAATGTGGGCACCCTCCCTAACTCGGGACCTATAGACTCGTGCCCCCAAGCTGGAGGGTCCCAAACCACCTCCTTTAAAAAAAATTTGTTTAATTAACTTGAAAGTAAAAGTAAACTTTAACAAACCAACATGAACCTCTCCACTTGGAGGCGGTATATAACCCAAGTTTGAAATGTCACAACCTGCTTTAGTTACAACTACAAATGTAAAGGCTTTCAAAAGCCAACTTTGAAAGAAAACCAATCCCATGTTTAATTACAATACAAACACCCAGAGAACATGTTTATAAAAGTTTTATATACAAATCTCCCCAAAAGAATAACAACCACCACTACTCCCCAACTCCCAAACCAAATACATACCATGACAACCCAAAAAGTATGAGATCCAAACTCCTTTTCGGCCTCACCGGTCTGGTCCTCCTATTTCAGCGGGATCTAAAACAGTAAAGGGAGAAGGGGTGAGAATAAATCTCAGCAAGCTATTATGGATGCAACAATATGCCATATAATATGCACACATAAACAGGCTGCACATAATCACATTGGTAAAGCGGTAAACACATTGCGTTACCTCATTTTACCTATCCCGTCTGAACAATAAGTCGTACAACGTCGGGAGTAAAACTTCACTCATTTATGAACTGCTTAGGCATATTCACATCTTATAAGACCCATTTTTCAGGGAAACATATAAGATACCAGCAATCTGTAAGGCTTTTGGCTTAATACAGAAGATGTAACTACAGTCTGTGGCCACAGAAGGGAATAATTACAGGTATAATGTAATATGATCACCTTATGGAACAATTTCTCATGATTGATCGTATTCCATTATACCCCCATTGATCAGCTGATATAAACACATTCAAGCACATAATAGATACTTGAAAATAAATCCACACTTTGGGATATCAATACATAACATGGTAATCTCACTCATGTTAACTCATCACAATAGTGCAACATATATTTAAACACTATTGAATAACAACAATCCGACAACATGGTATTAATACTCATGTTCAAACCAATGAAGTAGTGCAACATGTTATTAATACACTATGTGCACAACCAACCATAAATATGTAATCAAATATGGGCACAATGAATATCAAGTAAGCCCTACATATTTATTACACAATATTGAGTACCTTCTATTATAAAGGTTCCATATCAATTTATCAAGTTTTTATCAACTTTGGCTAAAGTTTCACAAGGCCTTCCAACCATTTTCAAGACCATATTTAAAAAACTTCCCTATCTCATTTTAGAGAAGTGAAGATTTCATTCTAAAGCCCAAATGTTGTTCTAGAGTTATAGTCAAAGAGGAACTAAATCCATACTAGTTTGATTAGGTTTAAATGCTTGAAAACTTGATTCCAAGAAACAGCCCTGGGCACGACTCGTGCCCCATGGCATGACTAGTGCCCAACCCCAGCACGACTGCCTTATTTATCACGACTACCTACTACGAGAGCAAGGGCATGGGAATGACTCGTGCTCCAGGGCACGAGTCGTGCCTTTGCCCAGAAACCATACTGATGTTTCAATTAACATCAACAGCCCCAAGGAAAAACACCCCTTTGGTTCATGCTACCTTGACACCAGCCATACCAATCTCAGTAAAGCATTTTCCAACTTATTTTCATACCTTCTAACCCCATATAACATGCTCCTACAAGCCATGTAACATATATAAATAACAACTTTATCATTTCCAAACCAAAACCTTACCCTACTCAATCCAACCCATATTTCCATTCATTTTCAAGGCCAAATAAATTGCCAAAACTACCAAAGATCTTTTATATCAACATAATATCATCATTTAACATAGTATGAGCAATTATTGAAAGAAATCATAATAATTTACAAATATATTTCTAAATAAAGAAAATCTTTGATCGGCTAGAATTGTTCCCCTCGACTCCTTGATCGTTTATATGAAGTCAAAACAAAGAACGGATTGACGGTTAATTTATTGTGATTTTCGGAAGGTAACCCTAGGTTGATAGGAACGTTCTGGGTACGTAGAGAGAAAGAGGAAGAACCGAGAGATGCTTATGGGAGAAGGAGAAGGTTTAAGGATATTTATATAACCAATTTACACTCTAGCTCCTTCAAGAATCAAATCTTACAATCCACTACCTTAAATTTATATTTACATCCAAGCTCCTCAATACTTTTTATAACCTTTTATTTAAAATTTCCAAATATTATAACTTTAACCCAATACTTTCCTATTTATCCATTTAGACATTATGTAATTAAAATTAATTTATTAACATCTAAAATATCAAAACTATCACATAAAAGCATAAATATTATGAAAGGCCTAAAATAAGATGCAATGCACCCCACCCCCACGTGCTCAACATGTGACCAATATATTGCCTAGGTTTAGGGTCGTGACATATAAAGTAATGATATAATAAAATAGAATTTCTATTATTTGACCATTTAACATACATATAGTAATTTTCCGAATCATCATTAAGTCGATCAAGGTTATCGTTTGGCCATAGTGAACTCTACAAAAGCTGTAATCTCATCCCTTCACTTGTGGACATTTAGCCTGGTCATTCAGATTTCATTTTATAATCCTCTATGGGTAAATATTATGTCAAGATTTATCGACAATAGATTTTTAATGTATATCCCTACTTTTGCAAAGACAAGGTAAATAAAGGTAAACCTTACCACTATGAAGAATATCACTTTGAATTATACTTCCTTCATCCCATTTTAAACTTTACTAACTTTTTGGACACAATAATTAAGGAAAATTAAAATAGGAGGGTTGTGTTGTGAGTATGAAAAGTAAAATAGGAGAGAGAATGAGTGAGAAAAATAGTAAGTTGATTGGTGTGTGAATATAAAATTAATGTAGGAGAGAGAATGAGTGGAAGAAATAATGTAAAAACGTTTTCATTTTGAAAAATCCGATTTAAGGTGGGATTGACAAAAATGTCAAAAAGCCCAGTTTGAGATGGTACACACTTTTAATGATATAAAGATTTATTGGCCGAATTATAGTTTCATGCCACAAAATCAAGCATGTGCATACAACACATCTTGTTAGTTTAGATGAAAAAAAAATTTGAAATTTGCAACATTACTAAAGAACATGGAGTTCAGGTGCTTAATATAGAAGCGAACGGGGAGTTATCTGTAAAATTGAGGGTTTCTCTGCTTTTTGCTCTCAGTCCAATTGTCTTGCGTAAAGACTTGGCTTATATTTGTCGGATAAGAATATACATTAATAATATATGTTGACATTTAGAGAAACTCCTCGGAAGCTTATTCTAAATCAACCCCCTCACATTTTCTAATGAGTCTTAATTCTTGAAATCTCAAAACTCATTATGTGAGTCAATAGCCTAACTAAAGTAAATATATATATGACAAATATTAACATAAATGTGATAATATTTATAACTCAATAAACCACTATCAGTACGTAGATGTATAGTAAGTTTGTTGGTCTCAAAACGAGGCAACAAAGGCAATAAAACACTCATTTCGAAATAAATGTAGCAGTTGACTTGTAAATTTTTTAAAAAATATGCTTAACTAGTTTGTACAAAGTTAAAACTGTACTACGTCACTTTCCTTATATGGAAACACGAATTTATTTTAGAATGAAACAAAATGAAAAGTACGACAATTATTACGAGACGGAGGGAATAGTTAGGAAGATGAAACCAAAGAATTTTAGTTATAGTGGTATCTAGTATTAACTTCCATAACGGAGGTCGAGAGTTCAAATCCTGTTAATGACGTGTGCCAGCCTATTTATAGGCCAAGTGTTGTAGCTCGAGTGACATTTGATCTATTATTAATAAAAAAACACCAATTTCTTTTTTAAATAAAAAATAAAAAATAGGAAGATTAATACTCCCTCCGTCCCGCAAAACTTTACCCCTTTACTGTTGAGAACGAAAAATAAGAAATAATGTTATTAAAGTAGGTGTTGTGAGTGGGAGGAGAGAGAATGAGTGGAGAGAATAGTAAAATTGAAAAGTGTTGTGAGTATGACAAGTGGGTCTCATGAATAAAGAAGTATTAAAAAATTTTCTTTTTAGAAAAGTGGGACTTTAAAGTGGGACGCCCAAAATAGTAAAAGGGGTAATGTTTTATGGGACAGAGGGAGTACATGTTTTGAATTTTTTTAAAGTTGTTTTTCAAAATTCGGCCTCTTTCTCACGTTCAATAATGAAAGATAATGGGTCACATTTAATTGGATTATTATACGGGAAATCAACCAACCGATTTAGTGTACCGAACTTAAATAATCAATTAATGAAATATACTTACTGCTTTTGACATTGTTCAACGTACTTTGATAATTATTTTCAATTAATGCAATGTACAAGCAATTTAACGAATAACGTTAAGTTTGTTTAACATAAGTGTGACTTGGATAAGTGAAATAATGACATAAATAAATATCGTTAAATAACTAACGAGTTCAACTATAGTTAACAAAGTAACAAAAAATATCATGAAACCCAACCCCATCAAACCCATGTCTTCTTCTCTCTCTCTCCCCACGCCCCCACCCATCAAAACCCAAAATTTTCCCTCTCTCTCCCCCACACATTGTGTTCTCCCTTCTCTCACTCCCTTTCATCCACCGTCCACCACTCACAAACTTGTCTCCAACCCATACATCCCCTATCATATCTCCTTCCATCACTCTCCCTCCTTCATGACAAGCCTCCACCCTCCCAAAATATTTGACTTTATTAACTAAATAATATTTCATATGCCACATCATTTTCGTTAGGATTTTTAACGTCGTTTTTTTTTTTTTTGTTATACTGCGTTATTTAATACAAACTTAGAAAGTATTAAAATGTCAGAACTATTAAATACATTGCATTAATACTTATCATAAATTGGTCGTTCGGCCATTATTTTACTATATATATATATGGACAATGAAAAGATAAAAAATAGTACAAAAAGGTAATATTTAAAATTTAGTTAAAACCGGAAAATTAAAGATTTGTTTAAAAAGTGAAATTGATTAGGTCAAAATTAAAATATACTCGGCTTTGAAGACTTGAAAAAAACATTTATGGGCAATAGTTTGAAACAATATTGTGAACCATAAAATTTTGCATTTACGGGCTCAACAGTTGACCACAATTTTATTTGCAGAATTCAAACTTAAAAGGTGGAATCAATGCCAGTGGACCGTAGCTAGCCTACCAAAGTCAAAGAGACTTGGTAAATAGCTTGAAAACTTCTGAAATATTAATGTTTGACATAATCTAACGCGTTACCCCCTCCATCCAATGGTTAAGTGTGTATATAAGAGACATTGAGTTCTCATAGTTATCATTCTCATTCTTAATCACTTTCTCTCTAATACATACACAAAAAAGCTGAAAAACACTTCCTACTGTACCAATAAAAAAAGCTGAAAAACACACATTGAGTTTTTTAACGTGAAAGGTGGTGGTAAATTTAGCAATATGAGCTCAATAGGCTCCTGGTGGAATGCTGCTCTCCTAGCTATTCTCTTGTTTCATGGCTTCTCCTTTGCCGAAAATCCTCCAAACTACAGCTTCTTGAAGGAAGCAACCTCCGCTCCAAGAGTTTCACACTATGACTATATCGTTGTTGGTGGTGGCACAGCCGGTTGTGCATTAGCCGCCACCCTCTCAGAGAAATACACTGTCCTCCTCCTTGAACGTGGTGGTTCCCCCTACGGTAATACCAACATCACCAGGATTGAGCCATGGATTGAACTCCTTTCCGATGGTTCTCCAGGATCACCTGTTCAGCCCTTTGTCTCTGAGGACGGTGTTAGGAATTCACGCCCCCGCGTTTTAGGTGGTGGAACAGCCATCAATGCTGGCTTCTATTCACGCGCCCAGACCAGCTTTGTCAGACAAGTTGGGTGGGATGGCATTTTGGTTAACGAGTCTTTCCGGTGGGTTGAAAAGAAGGTCGCTTTTAAGCCTCTAGTTAGGGGTTGGCAATCAGCATTTAGGGCGGGAATGATAGAAGCCGGGATAAGGCCTTATAACGGATTTACGTATGATCATGTTACCGGAACTAAGGTTGGCGGAACCATATTTGATGCTAATAGGAATAGGCATACTTCTGCAGATTTACTAGAGTATGCCAACCCAAGAAGAATTACTGTTTTGCTCCATGCAACTGTTCATAGAGTTCTTTTTAACACCAGAGGTTAGTATATATGCTACCTTCCATTTATATATCGCGCCCAAATGTATCTACTGTTGTTAAAATATTAACGACTTTTTGTTTCCAACAGATAAATCAAGACCTGTGGCTAACGGAGTGGTCTTCACAGACTCGTTAGGGCGTCCACATAGAGCGTATCTAAAGGCTGGCTCCAAGAGTGAGGTTATACTTTCCTCAGGCGCACTAGGAAGCCCACAACTCTTGATGTTGAGTGGCGTGGGGCCTAAACAACACCTCGAGTCCCATAACATCAAAGTCGTCTTGGATAATCCTCAAGTTGGTCAAGGCATGCAAGATAACCCAATGAACAATGTCTTTATACCCTCTCCGATACTTGTTGATGTTGATGCCATCATACTTGCCGGTATCACTCCACATGGAAACTTCATTGAGGCAGGATGTGGTCTCAACATTGGAGGTGGAAGTCCAAGTGATTACGGAAGCTATTCTTTCCAGGTATATATACATATTAATTACTTCATTTTTCAAAACTTTCATGCTTCTAGTAAATCAAAATACTTGAGAACCTTAAACTCCTTCGATCTTTTGTGTAACATAGCTAGAATCATCAACTAAATTGATTATTTTTTCATTTTCAGAGAGGTGGATTCATACTTGAGAAGTTTGAGGGTCCGCAATCCTCTGGCCATCTAGAGCTTCGAACTCGCAACCCCAGTGACAATCCTTCTGTCACATTCAACTACTTCAAAGATCCAATAGACTTGCAGAGATGTATTCGTGGAGTGGAAACAATCTTACGAGTTGTCGAATCGGATGCATTCTCAAACTACAGAGTTGCTAATCTCACGGGACAAGACATTCTCAATATCACTGCACGTTTGCCACAAAACTTTCCAGTACATGCTAACACATCAACATCCCTAGAACAATTCTGTAAGGATACCGTGAAGACAATATGGCATTATCATGGAGGGTGCCAAGTTGGTAGAGTAGTTGATCATGATTATAAGGTTTTAGGTGTGAATGGTCTTCGGGTTATTGATGGATCAACGTTTAACTCTTCACCAGGAACTAATCCTCAAGCCACTGTGATGATGCTTGGAAGGTACATGGGAGTTAGAATATTAACTGAAAGATCTTGAAGTGATCCGATTGCATACAAAACAACATCCAATTGATTTAATTGTTCAATCTTTCATTAGAGGTTCTTTATGTTTATTGTGTTGGAATTAGCATACAATCCATTGAATGAAATATACCCACTAGATTTTATGCAAAAAAAATTGTTGTATTTTTTTATCCTCTTCATGCTTAGTTTACTGCATATATACCATGTGTTATGACCCAACACATTAAACAAAGGGTTTTGATGCAGAATTATCCAACAATCAACTTCAAACATTAACCAGAGCTCATTGATTTTTCAGTTTTTTCAAAATGTCCTCAATGAACTTTCACATTTAATGTGCTCACTCCTATAAGATAATGAGGAAACTTAAACTTTTCATTGACTGGTAGAATATAAATACAATTACAAGAGTATATGCAGTTATTTACAATCCTAAATCAAGGCTGATGTCAAGGCTACGAGAATTATGGTAGAGTTTGTTTCCTATACTATTTCTACAACTATGGTAAGGATTGAATATATAACATTTACATTGAATATAATATTCACACTATCTTTGACCTTGGAGATTTTGATCCGTAGGATCTTTATTCTTAACATGCCCCGCAAGACGGACGATAGGAAGGAGGCTCCATCTTGCACATCAAGAAATGTAAACGGGATTTGAGAAGTGGGTTAGTGAGAACATCAGCAAGTTGATCATCGCCGGAGATATGGGTGACATGTAAGGATCCTTGTTGAACTTGTTCACGAACAAAGTGAAAAGCTAGTGCGATTTGTTTCATTTGAGAGTGGAAAATTGGATTGGCAGAGTAGTGAGTAGCTCCCAAATTGTCACATTATATGGTGGGTAATTGCTGAGATGAGAAGTCAAGTTCAGACAACAATGATTTTAGCCATAACAGTTTGGAAGTAACTACAACAACTGCTCTAAATTCAGCTTCAGTTGATGAACGGGCTAGGGCTCGTTGTTTCTTTGAACTCCAGGACATAGGATTTCGACCAAGGTACACAATGTAACCAGTGGTGGAGAGGAATTGATCCTTGTCACCGGCCCAATTTGCATCGTTGAAGGCATGGAGATGTAAAGGAGAATTATGATAAAACATAAGACCATGATGAGCAGTACAATTGAGACCGTAGCTGTAACACCTCCAATTTTCCATAAATAACAATAATACTTATTTCATAAATAAATACCCTCAAAAGGGCAAAACTATAACCATAATTCAAAAAACTAACTAAAATTCAAAATACTTTAAATGCGGATAACGTCTTAAAAGTAACGGCTAGTACATCCACTAGCTCAACAACTATAACTACTTAACTGAAAAATAACTACTTGAATGACTTCCGCCAAAAATCCTCGCGATGGTCCAATTTCCTACTTATTACCTGGAAGGAAATATAAGGAAAAAAGGGTGAGCGAACAATGCTCATACGGTGCCTCTCCGGGTACTAAGGAAGAGGTGACCGAAAGAACGAGATCAAATGAATACTTCAATGAACGGTAAATATTCAAGAACAGAATATTCAAAATACAGTTCCAAAACAGTTACTAAGTATAGAAAACACTTTCATGAGTTTGAAAACATGTGGCTTCACAAAAAAGCATTTTTCAGATATAACTTTCAAAATACAATTACAAGTGTATATGCAGTTATTTACAATCCTAAATCAAGGCTGATGTCAAGGCTACGAGAATTATGGTAGAAATTGTTTCCTAAACTATTTCTACAACTATGGTAAGGTTTGAATATATAACATTTACATTGAATATAATATTCACACTATCTTTGACCTTGGGGATTTTGATCCGTAGGATCTTTATTCTTAACATGCCCCCGCAAGACGGACGATAGGAAGGAGGCTCCATCTTGTACATCAAGAAATGTAGTCGGGATTTGAGAAGCGGGTTAGTGAGAACATCAGCAAGTTGATCATCGCCAGAGATATGAGTGACATGTAAGGAGCCTTGTTGAACTTGTTCACGAACAAAGTGAAAAGCCAGTGCGATTTGTTTCATTTGAGAGTGGAAAATTGGATTGGCAAGGTAGTGAGTAGCTCCCAAATTGTCACAATATATGGTGGGTAATTGGTGAGATGAGAAGTCTGTTGGGTTTTGGGGTTACAAGCGCGGCGGAAGACTTTAATATAAACACAAAATCCTAGCCATGAATCCGTCTAACATGAAGAGATTAAAACTATGAAATAGATTAACTAACCTTGGTTGCGAATTTGTCTTTCATACACGAATCGTAATTCACCTTTTGAGTCGTAGACGAAAATTAGATCTTCTTCCTTGCGATGAATCAACAACGGTAGGCTTTCAAGCTTTAGGTGATAAAACAATCACCCTCTATTGGTAATCCACACGCGAACGAACCAAGATCGAATCTTGTTGGATTGCTAGATGATCCTCGATTGTTGAAACTATTTTCAACAATCTTTCACTACAAGAAACTGACCCATTACCGACGGAAAATTCCGTCGGCAAAGCCCAATTTTCGTCGGTAATGTGGCTTTACTGACGGACGCATTCCGTCGGAGTTCGTTGGTATATTTTGGTTGGTAATACCGGCGGACTTTTCCGTCGGTAATTTCGACGGACCGTCCGTCGGTAACGCATATACATCCGTCGATAATTGTCCGTCGGTAAGGAATCATGCCGGCCGATGAACGGCATTTTTGCTGGAGAGATTACCGGCGGATTGGTCCGTCGGTAATCACAACAGCAATTCCGACGGAAATGTCCGTCGCTAAGTCTTAATTTACCGGCGTAATTGTCCGTCGGTAAGGAAGGAGTAACAACAAAATTACCGACGGAATAGTCCGTAGGTAATCTATCCAGAATTTTTTTTAAAAATGGTGTTTTTATTTTTAAACCACCTGTAACCTGTTCAAAACAAATACCTACCTTTTTAAACAAATACCAAATTTTTCAAACAATCACCAACAACCTGTTTCGCTTGAACATCAAATAAAATACAAGTGCCACAACCACCATCCAAATCAAGCGAAACTGATTGGGAAAGGGGAAAGGGAAAGGGAAATGGTAAAGGGGAAAGGGGAAAGGGGAAAGGGGAAAGGGAAAGGGGAAGGGTTTTAAAACTACTCAAGTTAATTACATGTCAATTAAAATACAAGTTAAAATTCAAGTTTAACGACCACGACCACGACCACGACCGCTACCGCTACCACCACTTCGCCTACTAGTGCCACGACCACCATCCAAATCAAGGTATTGACCGACTGATGAGTCAGAGGCATTACCGCTAGTAGGTCGCTATTGTTGCAAATTAATGGTGGCCAATACTTGTTGCATGCGCTCCTCAAACTGTCTTTGGGCAATTTCTCGCTCTTCCCGAAGACGTTCCTCCAACTTGCTCTCCATCTAGCTCTGCAATTGGCGATATGAATCTTCTCGCTCTTGACGCTCTAGCTCCACTTGCCTTTGTCGCTCTTGACGCTTTAGCTCCACTTGCCTTTGTACCTCTCTCTGAACCGGAGCATCGAACGTCTCTTGATCCACATTCTGACTGCCGGAGGAAGAAGAAGAAAAGTATTGCGTAGTATGGCTGCGGTATGGCATGTCAAAATACCCAGCACCATGTGGTCCGAATCCAGGCAAGCGATCTCCCTTTGGTTGCTTGTCTTGGAGGACAATGGCCGTCCAAAGTTTTTCACGAAAGGCGGGCCGCTCGGTGCTCTCAAGATCCATACTTCCTTCTTCAATAGCCTCGTCACGAGCACGCCTTTCAAACTCTTTCGGACAAAAAAAAAACATTATCCAGTATGGTAGAATATAATATTTCTTTAAGTAAATAATTTATAATTTACTAATAGAAAATACTATTAACACTTACATAAAGGTCCTTGTAATAAGGGTTAACCCATTTTGGCCCTGAGCCATCAGGAGCCTCCGCAGTATGCATAGCAATAAAAACAGCAGCTGCATCAGCTTCATCTCCTGTTTCTTTTTTTTTAACATATAAAAAAATTATAAATTCGAAATTTCATCAAATAATAACAATATATGAATCAAATAGAGTATTGCTTAATTTACAAATGGATAGTAAATTAAGTAAATTTACAATTCGTTACCAAGTCTCGCTGAAGTTAATTGATCCTCTCGTATGCAGACTCCCCTGCCCCTCTTTTGAGTTCCTGTTATTCTTTGCGATTTCTGAATTTCTTTAAAATTTCTCACTTGTCCAATATGCTTTCCACTGCTCCCATACACTTGCCGTGAAATTAGCTGCAGGCAAACAATCCTTTTGCCACTTTTTTTTCATGTCCCTGACTTTACCAGCGTATCGCTTAGCAACTAATTTCTTGAAAGCCATCTCTATTTGAATCTCTGAGAACCCGGGGCATGAATATGTGTGCTACAAAAATAGTAAAAGTAGTTAAATAATCAGGGACTAAAATAGTTGTTGCTAATTAATAATTAAGCATAAATTAGAACATAAAGATGAACAAGGGACTGGTCTACAAACTTTACAAAAAAAGGACATGTTTTGAAATCTTGGACCGTCAATACTCCAACCGGGATGGAAGTATTTTAGGAAAGGAATAAGAAATGCCATTGCATTGCATCATTCTGACATCCGAATTCGACGGAGTTTTCGAAATGATTTTGAAAGTTCCGAATTCGACGGAGTTTTCGAAATGATTTTGAAAGTTTCGGATTCGACGGAGTTTTCGAAAGATTTTGAAAGTTCCGGATTCGACGGAGTTTTCGAAATGATTTTGAAAGTTCCGGATTCGACGGAGTTTTCGAAATGTTTTGAAATCTTGGACCGTCAATACTCCAACCGGGATGGAAGTATTTTAGGAAAGGAATAAGAACTGCCATTGCATTGCATCATTCTGACATGCGTCGTGCATTCTGTTGATGTTGCTATTGTCTTGTTCACCTGCAGGGGCGAGGGACGGTTGATACCCACAACCAGAAGAGTCGGGGTGCCTTTGAGGCAGTGCGAGCGTTGTGGGAGGCTTTCCCGGACGTGGCTCGAGAGGGAGAGAGGAGTCCGCGGCAGCTGGTGCTTGACTCCGGGTTGGCTGGGTTTATCAGTGCGGTAGCTGCGATAGCTGCGACGCCGAGGGCCAGGTCCATGTATGTAGCTCTGAGCGAGTATTGGTGGGATACGACCCATACTTTCCATTTCAGGTGGGGGGGAGGCGATGGTGACTCGCACGGATTTTGCTGCTATCACTGGGTTGCCGACCTATGGCAACACGCTGGTGTGGGTTGACGGTTACACCCCGCAGCGGTTATGCAGCCGCCGGGTTTTGACATTACCGATGCCAGGGTCTTAGGCATTCAGTACAGGCTGATGGAGAGGCATCTGGAGGCGGGTATCGCCGATTATTTGGATGCGTCTTTGAGGATGACCGCGGAGCGCCTGGCTCGAGGGTTCATTTGGTTCGCGTTGTCAGCGACTTTGTTCCCGACTTCTGACACATCCTGTCACTTCCCTCTGCTCGGGTCGCTGACAGATCTGGATGCCGTGAGGGGGTACGCCTGGGGGGAGGCTGGACTGGCCGAGCTCTATCATTCCCTGGACAGATTCTCGCGAGGAGAGGAGAACTCCTTGAGCTGCTTCACACCCGTCTCGGATGTAAGTTCACATCCTTTTTATCTTCCTTGTCTCTTTTATGTACTCGTATGTATCTGCTCTGTAGCTGACATAACTTTCCATTTGCTTGACAGGTCTGGTGCTGTGAGGTGTTCAGTCCGCAGGATTGGGACATCAAGGAGGCGTATCGACCCCTGTTCCCTGCTATGCTGGTTTGGCAGAAGAAAGCGAAGAGGGCGGTCTCGTCGAGGGTCGGCACTCGAGTGTCATACGAGGAGGTATCTCTGGCGCTGAACCGGGAGTTCTCCGAGAGGATCTAGCTGATCTGGTGGAGTCAGTTCCACTATGGCATGGTTCAGGTTGCTAGCGAGGTGACGCAGCGGAGGAAGCTCCTGGTGGGACTTCATTGCGACTCTATGTATCTGGGGGAGCGGGTGACCCGTCAGCATGGCCCGGGGTCCATTCCGTTGGTACCGGTGGATCCTCCTATGCACATTGAAATTACCCGGGATTTCGCGCGGGCGCGAAACGCGGTTGTCTTTCGCGGAGGGTTGGTGTCTGAGACCTCGCTTCATGGGAAGAAAAAAATGAGGAGTCGCCACGCGGTTTTTGTATTTTGAGCTCAAACGTTGAGAAACGGCTATTGAAAATGGTGTCGTTTTTATTGGTAGCAAAAACTTAGGAAAAGGCTTTGAAAATGGGGATCATTTTTATTGGCAGCAAAAACGAGTAAAAAGCTTTTTTGTACCAGAGATTGTTAGGTTCGGAGGTCACGTTACGTTTCGGGTAGAGTATTACGAGATCGCCCGAAATGCCTTGCATGACGAGTCTTTCTACCTTTCTCGAAATCGTGTGTGTGTGTGTATGTGTTTTTGAAATGGGGGCTTGAATGACAAGCTTAATCTTGGTTTGAATGTCAAACGTTGATTAGGTGACTTTGTTTGAAAAGACGAGCGTTTGAATGACAAACGTCGGTTTTGAGTTGAAATGAGCGTTTGGGTGGCAAACGTCGATTTTGAGTTTGAAAGGAGCGTTTGCGTGGCAAACGTCGACTTTGATTTGAAAATGAGCGTTTGCGTGGCAAACGTCGACTTTGAGTTGAAAAGGAGTTCGAAGGTCGAACTCCGGTTTTTTGAACCGGGCGAGTCATTGTTAACGATTTTTACGGGAAAAATGTGTATTAAATGATTTTGAGTGTCAAATGGCGGCTTTTAGTTTGAATATGAGCGTTTGGAGGCCAAACGTTATGTCGCGCATTTTTGAAAGAGAGTTCGACGGACGAACTTCGGTTTTGAACCGGGCATTACATTGTTAACGATTTTTACGGGAAAAATGCGTTTTAAATGATATGCGATCAACGAATCGGGTTGCGACTCAGACTTTGAAAAGTAAATACTATCACGATCCAAACGGGTCGGACTTGTAAATGACAGTATTTAAAGCAGTGTCAACGGAATCAAATGATCCGGAATCGTAAATGACGATCAACGCGGCCAATCGGCTCGGATTTGTAAATGACGATCAACGAGGCCAATCGGCTCGGATTTGTAAATGATAGAAATTAAATAACGATCAACGGATCGATCGATCCGGAATTGGTAAATGACAATAAAAGTAAACGGAACGGGGTCGGAACGCCGTTTTAACCCGTGATTACTTCTCTTACGGAAAGAGAAGAGGATCGAGGGGCTAAAATGTATTGGACCCCGTTAGACGGAGGCGTCTACGTTTTGATAATGTTGTTCGAAATGGTTGTAGCGACTGACGCGTAAACTGAGACGAAACGAGAGATTTAGAGAGAGGGAGTTATACCTATGGCTAGGGTCGATTCCTTTGGCTCGGAAGGTGTGTACGGGACACGGAAAGTAGTTCGAAAGGTTGTTTCGAAGTAGTAAGGGGCGTATTTGATTGAAATACGAAGGTTTCACGTGAATCGAGACAGAACGGGAGCTCGGAAGGGGTGTAAACCAGTTTGGGCCGTGGGGGTGGTGAATTTTTGGGGTAAAAATTCTCTTCTTTTGGCTTTGACAGCCATTTCTATTTATAGGTGAAAAATGCAGTAGGAGTCCGGACGGACTTTGCCTGAATCCAGGGGGTTTTTTGGTATTTTTAGAATTTGAAGGACTTGCTGGCAATTTCAGAAAATGTGCACAGGGAGTCCGGGCGGACTTGGCTTGCAAATCAGGGGTATTTTGGTCTTTTGGCCTTGATTTGTGATTGAAGAGTGACTAGAGGGAGGTGGCATGGCTGCCACGTGCCCTCTGAGTCACCAGCCATGTGGGGGTTCGTTCCCGATCCCGGTTTTGTCCGTTTTTTAAAATAACAAACAGGAAAATGTCCGAAATGCCCCGGAAAGTGCCGGAATGTGCGTTTTCGGAAAGACGTACTTTTACGTGTGATGACACGTGTTAAGTACGGTTCGACGCCGGGATGCACGGCAGTCCGGACGCCTCGTTGGCACCAGAACGGGGAGTTTAACGAGTTTCGGTTAACCTGAGTGGGCCGCTTAACGGATTTCGGTTAACTTTCTGACGGATTTGGACGATCCGGATTTGGGTACTTACAGTTAGCCCCTCAGCGACGTCTCCTCCGAAGGAGGTGGGGTCGTTGAAAAAGATAAGGATCCAAATCGGGATGCCTTACTTTGAAAGACCTGGGCGGTCAGCTGGCTGGACCCTTAGCGAAAAGGATTCCGACGTATCCCGAGCGGGAATCAAGCCGATCGTAGTTCGAAAGGGGGCAAGGGCCGCGCATGGGGACCTTGACCTGAGCGAGACGTGTTAGGAGGCGTCTAAACCTGAATGAGGCCATTCGCGAGGTACCTGTACCTGAATGGAGACTGTTAGGAGGCGTCTGAACCTGGGACTTCTGAAACCTTCGAGGGCGTGTGGCGCCTCAAACCGGAGTTGCTGAATCATACGAGGGCGTGTGGCGCCTCAAACAGGAGTTACCACTGACGAGGACGTGTGGCGCCTCAAACTGGAGTTGCGAGGATACATTTATCCTGTGACGAAGGCGTTCGTGCCTTGGGTGCTTGGCTTATTGCTGTTTCCAGTTTTATCCTGCTGGGGATGAGGTAACAATGAGGGGAACGGTTGTGTTAAACTGGCGTTATTAACAACACGGCTGGATCGACATTTCTTCTTTAGAATCCTGCTGGGGGTGAGCATTCGGGCTTACCTTGATGGCCGAAGAGGGATTGTTGTGAGGCGTTCGTGCCTTGGGGTTCGGGCTTATTGCTGTTGCCGGTGAAGTGGAACGGTCGGGCTTACGACTGGCGACCGGGGAGATGAATGTTCACTTCCTGAAGTGAAAAGGTGTTCGGGCTTACGAGGATGGCCGAAGAGGGATTGTTGCAAGGCGTTCGTGCCTTGGGGTTCGGGCTTATTGCTGTTGCCGGTGAAGACGAACAGCGAAGGTCTCGATAGGAGAGTGGAGGTCAGACCGCGAAGGTCGGGATTGGCTATTTGAGATCGGACCGTGAAAGGTCGCGATTAAGGATTGGAATCGGATCGTGAATGGTCGCGATTAAGGATTGAAATCGGACCGTGAAAGGTCGCGATTAAGGATTGAAATCGGACCGTGAAAGGTCGCGATTAAGGATTGAAACCGGACCGTGAAAGGTCGCGACATGATTGGAAATCGACCGTGAAAGGTCGCGATTGAGAATTGAAATCGGACCGTGAAAGGTCGCGATTAAGGATTGAAATCGGACCGTGAAAGGTCGCGATTTAAGGATTGGAAACGGACCGTGAAAGGTCGCGATTGAGGATTTGAAATCGGACCGTGAAAGGTCGCGATTAAGAATTGAAATCGGACCGTGAAAGGTCGCGATTGAGGATTGAAATCGGACCGTGAAAGGTCGCGATTGAGGATTGAAATCGGACCGTGAAAGGTCGCGATTGAGGATTGAAATCGGACCGTGAAAGGTCGCGATTGAGATTGAAATCGACCGTGAAAGGTCGCGATTGAGGAATTGAAATCGGACCGTGAAAGGTCGCGATTGAGGATTGGAATCGGACCGTGAAAGGTCGCGATTGAGGATTGAAATCGGACCGTGAAAGGTCGCGATTGAGGATTGAAATCGGACCGTGAAAGGTCGCGATTGAGGATTGGAATCGGACCGTGAAAGGTCGCGATTGAGGATTGAAATCGGACCGTGAAAGGTCGCGATTGAGGATTGAAATCGGACCGTGAAAGGTCGCGATTGAGGATTGGAATCGGACCGTGAAAGGTCGCGATTGAGGATTGAAATCGGACCGTGAAAGGTCGCGATTAAGGATTGAAATCGGACCGTGAAAGGTCGCGATTGAGGATTTAAATCGGACCGTGAAAGGTCGCGATTGAGGATTGAAATCGGACCGTGAAAGGTCGCGATTGAAGGTTTGAAATCGGACCGTGAAAGGTCGCGATTAAGGATTGAAATCGGACCGTGAAAGGTCGCGATTGAGAATTGAAATCGGACCGTGAAAGGTCGCGATTAAGGATTGAAATCGGACCGTGAAAGGTCGCGATTGAGAATTGAAATCGGACCGTGAAAGGTCGCGATTAAGGATTGAAATCGGACCGTGAAAGGTCGCGATTAAGGATATAAGTAATGGTGAAAACCATTAGGAATTTTAACGTCTGGAGACGAGCGTTAGTGAAAACTAACTGGGAATTTATCCTCGGGGGATGGGGTGTTAGAAATGTCTAACTGGGGAAATTTTATACTTTTGGGGGGCCAAAAGAGGTAAAATTGGAACTGCATAAAGCTGAGGGGCCAAAGTGGCAAATATTTTTCTGGTGCAGTAAGAGTCCGGCCGGACTTTTACTGAATTTGACCATGTCCTTTTCAGCGCCGAGGCCGAGGGAGGGGAAGCCATTTTCTGCCATTAATTCCGACGAGGAGGAGAGAAAGGAGGAGAGAAAATCCAACCCAAATTGCAAGGTTTGCTCGTATTTGTGAAGGAAAATTGCTATGGAAAGTGATTTGGGACCAATGGCTCGCCACGGAAGGACCGATGACGAAAGAACTCGAATTGTTCGGACCATTCGAACCATTGTGCATCCATTGAATCCGGCGGAGTTTTATCCGGCGAGGGATAGACACAACTCCAAGGAAGGGATCAAGAGACAAGTAAGTTTCCTACAAATTCCATTAATTTTAAGAATGTGCATTCTTTAAATGTTAGAAATTTGTTTAGGAATGAACTTAGGGATTTTGGTGCCCGAATTGGGGCTTTTGACTTTGTCATGAATTGTTGTCGAAATTGACAAGGATGTAGTTCAATTGACATTATGGGTGAATGACATAAAAATTTTGGTTGCAAAATTCCATGTCTAGATGCATTTTCCAAAATTAAAGTAGCTTTAATTCGGGACGGTGTAAATTTTCGAAATGTTCGAAAGAGATTTGAAAGTTCCGATTTCAACGGAGTTTTCGAAAGATTTGAAAGTTCCGGATTCGACGGAGTTTTCGAAATGTTTTGAAAGTTCCGGATTCGCCGGAGTTTTCGAAATGTTTTGAAAGTTCCGGATTCGACGGAGTTTTCGAAATGTTTTGAAAGTTCCGGATTCGACGGAGTTTTCGAAAGATTTTGAAAGTTCCGGATTCGACGGAGTTTTCGAAAGATTTTGAAAGTTCCGGATTCGACGGAGTTTTCGAAATGAGGGGAATATACGTAGGAAATGAATGAGAAACGTATATGCATTGCATCCTTTTGACATGCGTTGGTGCATTCTGTTGACGTTGCTTCTGTGCTGTTTGTCCTCAGGGACAGGACGGTCAATACCCACAACCGTAAGAGTCTGGGTGCTTTTGAGGCGGTGCGAGCATTGTGGGATATTATCTCGAACGTGGCTCGATAGGGAGAGAGGAGTCCGCGGCACCGGTGCTTGACTCCGGACGGCCGGGTTCATCGCCGCTATGGCCGCGACAAACCGATACGCCGAGGGCCAGGTCCATGTATGTTGCTCTGAGCGAGTATTGGTGGGATACGACCCACACTTTCCATTTCAGATGGGGAGGCGACGGTGACTCCCACGGATTTTGCCGCTATCACCGGGTTGCCGACTCTATGGCAACACGCCGGTGTGGGTTGATGGTTACACCTGAGCAGCTTGTCTGGGCCGGCCGGGTTTTGATATTACCGATGCCGTGGGCTTAGGCATTCGGTACAGCCGATGGAGAGGCATCTCGGAGGCGGGTGTCGCCGCTTATCCGGCCGGATCCTCGAGGATGACCGCGGAGCGCCCGGCTCGAGGGTTCCTTTGGTTTGCGCGCCGCCGACTTTGTTCCCGACTTCGACACATCCCGTCACTTCCCTCTCGCTCGGGTCGCCGACAGACTCCGGATGCCGTGAGGGGTTTACGTGGGGGAGGCCGGACTGGCCGAGCTCTATCATTCCCCGGACAGTTCTCGCGGGAGAGGAGCACTCCTTTAGCCGCTTCACGCCCGTCTTCGATGTAAGTTAACGTACTTTTTCCCTTCCTTGCCTCTTTTATGTACTCGTATGTATCCGTTTGTAGCCGACATAACTTTCCATTCTCTTAAAGGTGTCCGGTGCTACGAGGTGTTCAAATCCCGCAGGATTGGGACATCAAGGAGCCGTACCGACTCGTTCCCCGCCATGCCGGCTCGGCGTAAGAAAGCGAAGAGGACGGTCTCGTCGAGAGTTGGCACTCGAGTGTCATACGAGGAGGTGTCCCAAGCCTCGAGCCGAGAGTTTTCCGAGAGGATTCGGTTGACCTGGTGGAGTAGGTTCGATGCCGTCGCTGTTCAGATTGCTAGCGAGACTACACGGCGGTGGAAGCTTCTGGTGGGACTTCACTGCGACGCCATATATCTGGGGGAGCGGGTGACTCGTTAGCATAGGCCTAGGTCCCTTCCTCGGGTGCCGGTGGATCCTCCTATGTACATGCAAAGATCCCCTGGAGATGCCGATGGAGGAGCCGGAGGGGTACATACAGGCGTGTACTACACCGAGTACATCATAGTGGGGGCCGCCTATGATGATTTCTTGAGGATGAGGCCGAGGAGCCCGCAGTGCAAAGATAGAGAGGCGAGGTCCCCGGAGGTCCTCGAGATTTTCCGGTCCCACGAGCTAGGCCGGCGTACGAGGGCCGGATGGTTCACGTAGCGACTTGTGATCCCGCCTCCCTCGAGCCGAGACCACGATACAAAAAGGCTGACCCCAATGCTTCGTGAGCACCTTTTTGATTTTCTCGCATTTGATAGTAGTATTCTCGCAAATGTTGCATTTGTACTTTCGCTTGTCTTCTCGATGACTTTCCCGGTTCGCAGTGTCCGGCCGTACGTACAACGACGCCAGGAGGCCGGTGGACCGGTGGTCCGCCTACGCTAGGAGGCTCGTGGAGTTTATGCGGTGCGCCTCCTGAGGAGCGTGGATGTCCGTGATCGGGGCCGTCTAGGCCGAGAGATTCGCTCGCTCCCACAACTGGTGGGGAGGACTTTACACAGGGTTCGCGCTCGCGGCGGAACTACTGGATTTGGGAGCTCCTTCTTCGCGCACTCTGGGGCACGAGAGGGGGAGTCCTCGAGTTCGCGTACTCCGAGGAGGCCTTTTGCCTATTCCCTACCGGGAGGAATTTGGCGAGTTCCTGTTTGCGATGGATCCGGCACAATGGCGGAGCAAAGGCCGAGTGCACGGATGACGAGCAGACTCGTAGTAGTCCTATTTTACCGCTTTCTTTCTTTATCGCTTTGTTTAGACAAAATGCATGTATTTGTCGTGAACAAATTTGATTTGAACCGTATTTGCAAAAAGGTGCTCAAAGTGGGCGGAACTCAGATTTCGCATATTTATTCTATGATCACCTTCTCTCGTTATTTTTGGCAAATAAGGAAGTAGGTTAATCAAAAATAAATAAAAAGAGAAATGCATTAAAAATTGAACGGGTCAAAATTTAAGCCTATATGCACTAATTATTAATTATTTGCATCGTTGCACGAGCCCTAGGCAAGGGATAATGATATTGGTTGAAGGAAACCATGGGCAAAGACGCAGTTTCTTAAGGGTGAACAGGAGTTGTTTGGAAATGTTTCCAATTTAGGGGCAATGGCTGCAGAGTTGACCAAGTCAATCAGCCGAGGGAGTCCCACGGACTCTGGAGTGAATTTCCGTATTCTTTAAATTGCGTCACTTTGCAATTGGTTAAGAAACCGCGCATAGTTTTTGATCATTCTCGCTGAATTCTCTCAAACTTCCAAGGTTCCCTTCATTTTTCATGGCTCCCTTTCCCAAGTTATCGTCTCTGATGCAAGAGCGATATTTTGACAATTTTCGCCAAGTGGGTACGGAACCACACGAGGCGTAACAAAGGGTTTTTCGAAGGTCTGTTACGAGATTAAATCTGCTTGGGCTTTGAAGGAGCTCTGCGCGATTGGGATCTTTTGAGAGCCGCGTCTCGGTTCGGGACGACGGAGGAATGTGTGTGCATGAAAGCCTTTTCGTACAACGAAGTCACTCCTACGTTTGAAGATTTCCGGCCATTCCTGGGAGGACCCGAGACGGAACAACTAGTTCTTCCGTATGCCGGTGGCATGGCCACCGTTGAGAAGCTAGTGTCTTTGTTTGGTATCTCTACTGAGAAGCATACGGGATGCCGATACAGATACCGATTACGCTTGACATTTCGATCGCCCGAAAGATTTGGCCGAGCCGAGGGAGCGTCTTTTCGTGGGACGCGTTTGCTTCAGTGCGCGATTGCTACTGTTCACATTCACGCCTCTCGGGTGTGCCATCACAAAGTGTAATCGACTTGGTGAGGCAAAGCAAAGTGGAGGAGACATCGTGCCGCCGGTCTGGGCGAGACGTTCCCGGGAATAGGTCTGATGGCGACTGTGAGCCGATACATGTGGGGAGGGAGTCCCGCTATGCTTACCATGTGGTCGAGGGAGAGGCTATAGATGATACCCGAGGTGCAAATGTCTTGTGACGCTTGGTCTTTCTCTCGACGTCCTCTCGGTGATAGGGCGATCAAAGCCGAGCCGGAACTCTGGATGGCCGTACTTTACACGCATCACTTGCGATGGTGGGTTCCCCATTGGAAGTTACAGACTTGTAGGACCACTCAGGAGGGTCTGTTGGTTGTCGAGTGCCTGGGCCGTCTCGCACGTCTTTCTATATTCCATCATTGGTTCTCGCGACAAGACGGGCCGGAGCAGTGCCACCGATCGATCTCGAGTTATGCCGCTACCTTTGAGGTGGGATCTCGCGGATGGAAGATCCTTCGACGCTATTGCCGATCACCCGTGGTGGCAATACACGTCCTTTCCCGCGGTGGTTCTCTTTCACCTGAGAGAGGGCACTGTTTCGTCGACGCAAGATCTGAACCGGTACGAAGAGTGTATAGGAGACACAGATGGCTATCTTGTGGAGACGGAGTGAGCCGTCGGGTGCCGATCACCCGGACGCCTCGACCTTGAGGAGGCCGGGCAAGGGCTAACCCCGGGAATCGATCGCGATGCCATGGCCGATTATGAGACAAGTGCCGATCGGAGGCCAATCAAAGCACTGTGATGATGGCTCAAGCGAGGCGGCTCGAGACAGAGCTAGAGAAAGGGCCGCTGATGCCACAAAGGTTGACGGAGGCGTCGGGAAGAGTCCCCGGAGCCAGGTAGAAGGCCTACCGGAATTTCTTCCCGTGAAGGTGAAGAACACTCTCCGGGGAAAAGGGAAGGGGAAGAAGGATGAAGGACCTAGTACGGGAAACTAGGTTGACCTTGCCGTCCGTCAGTATCCACCCATTGTCATTGCGTACACATTAATTGACTAATGTTTTATTGTAGTTTTGCTAGCGTGTAGCGAGTCAAGAGTTGACCGTGCTTGAACTCATCAAAGAATGTTTTAACCGTTATGAATTTGTAGGTTAAATGAAAAGAGTTTTTCAAACACAAGCAATTGATGCTTATTGTATTTTTTTTGTTTTTTAGACCGAACCAAATGATGGCCGCCTACGTTCCCTTTTACAATTGGACTAAGGGGCCTCAGGTCACCGTAGTTCGACACTTTAGGTGAATTTGAGAAAAACAAAGACAAAAGAAGTGCGACCTGTTTTTTACCCTGGATCATTAGCGGGAATGTATCCAAATTGGGTATTACTCTTTTAGCACTTTAATTTTACCGAGGGAACGGTGTATGGGGAAGGTGAGTTGACTCGTGCTCTTCCTCAAACGTCAAAGTATCTTGGGAGCTTGCTTCCGTTCACGGGTTAATCGTAAAGGGTTTCCGTCCAAGTCTCGCTAGCTTCATGGCTCCTCCGAGAAGATTCTTTGTACCACGAACGGTCCTATCCGTAGGCTCCCACTTCTCCGAGGGATTGGTCGCGTAGGAGGCTTTTCCTTTAGCACCAAGTCGCCTTCTCCGATGTCTCGGATCTTGACTTTCTTATCGAATGCTCGGGCCATTACTGCTTTGGTAGGCTCGAGTATGTTCCATGGCTTTCAATCTGCGCTCGTCGAGTAGAGCAAGTTCGTCGTGATCGGCTCGTAGCCATTCGACTTCATTGATCCCGTTTTCCAAGAGGACTCGGAGGGATGGAATTTCCAATTCCACGGGCAACATCGCTTCCATTCCGTAGGTAAGCGCGAATGGAGTCTCCCCGTGGCGGTTCTCGGCGACGTTACGTGATCCCCAGAGGGCTAAATGTAGCTTTTCGGGCCTCCCGACCTCAGTGGTCATCTTTCCGATTATCATGGCGAGAGTTTTGTTGGCCGCCTCTCGCACCATTGGTTTGTGGTACGTAAGGAGAAGACTTGTGACGTGTGACTACGGGTCGGTTAGTAGTTGGTCACAATCTCCTTCGAAGTGAGTCCCATTGTCGGATATGATCTCGTTGGGCACTCCGTATCGGCACATGATGTTCTCTCGGATGAACTCGGCCACCTTCTTAGAATTCGGTACCTTGTACGATCGGCTTCTACCCATTTGGTGAAGTAGTCGGCTGCGACTAAAATGAACTCTTCGTGACTACATTCTCCTAGGAGGAGTGATCTTGCCGATGACGTCGACATTCCCCATGTGGCGAGAAGGCCGTGGCGTAGTATGAACATGCAATAGAGTTCGTGAGGTGGGATGTGATTGAGGATTGGAGAACCGTCGACATTTGCTCGCAGCTTATTCGGACGAAACTGGATGCAAAATACCCTGTTTCCATTTGATATCCAATAGTATCCCATAATCGGAGAATGATCTCCGTGTCAATGCTCGCGGGCGTTCGTATGTGCGGACCGCGAGTTCCGTTTGTGAACTTCATTCATTAGCTCGGCGCTTTTTCTTTGTTTACACACACAACCGAAGGAGTGGCCCTTGAGTGGCGCTTCTTGTACAACATACCCCCAGTAATGACGAAGTAGGGATGCCGGGCGTTTTAATGCCATCATGTTTTTAACTTTGATCCACTTCTTTGTATTTTCCATCTTCATTTCAGGTGGAAGGAAGCTTCTCCGCTTTGGAGGTACCTGGTAAATGACTGATTGTACCGGGGTTCGTCGATCGTTTCTTTTTCTTTTTTTTCGATTCTCACAAAGCAATAGGGCTGGGTGTTTCCCGTGCGCCTATTATGAGGGCTTTACCGCTTTCCCATCGGGGAATTTCGGCAAAGAGAGGGCGAGGGTTGCTGGGCGTCTGCGTTAAAGCGGTTCTGCCTCTTGGCAAATAGTGAAAAGAGATGTCCTTGAAGCTGAGCAATGAGCTCCTCCCATGTACGAGTGAGTGCCACTTCTGAAGGCCGAGAATCTACCGTCTTCCATTTTGTTGGACACTTGATTGATGATCAATGCTTTGAGTCTCCATATACATCCAACTACGAGATGTTGCGCTACGAAGGCGGCTTCCAATCCTGCTTGCCACAGACTTCGTGATATCTGCTGCATTGTTGGTTGCTTCGAAATTAAACAGCTTGATGGCTATGGGGGTATGCTCGTCCTTGGGATCGGCGAGGAGAATTCCAATGCCGTTCCCCTTCTTATTAGCTGCCCCGTCGAAGAAGAGTTGCCGGCGGTTTCTTGTATCAGAGTAAGAAAAAGATTCCGTTGTCAGGAAATTGTGGATCAGGACCCATAGGTTCCTTTGCTCGGGAAGTCGGCCGGGCGATACGCCGCTGACTCTACCCTTAGTTGATTTTCGGACCATGTACTTGATGTCGAACTTCAGCCGGAAAGAATGACCACTTGGCTAGCTTACGCCCAGCCGGGGATGGTTTTGTCAAAAGAGATATCGGTGAAGTCCACTTTGGAGACCGGGGGCAGATGCGGCTTGCATGTAGTGTTTTAGTTTCCCGACTACCCATACCAAGGCGGTACAAGATTTTCTCGTGCTAAGTAGGCGAGTTCACTTCCTTGAAGCTTCGAAACTACGAAGTAGATTTCGTACTCAACCTTGGAAGTCTTTTTGTTCTTGTGCAGCAATTGCTTTCCGATTAACGTGTACTTTCTTGTCGAATCTGAGGAGTAGTAGCTTGTCTTCATGTGGCGAACGCACGGGGTGGGGATTCACCAAGTAGGTCTTGATCTTCTCAAAGAGTTTGTTGGCGCTCGGAGTCCCAGTTTGATGTATCGGCATTCTTTTTCATTGATTTGAGCATGGGCTCGCGAGAGAGATGTCAAGCGGTTGATAGAAAGCGGCCTTGATATGCTTGAGAGTCTTCCCATGAAGCTCTTCACTTACGTCGGGGTTTGAGGCGGCTTCATGTCGATGATGGCCTTGATCTTCTTGGGATCGGCTTCGATACCTCTTTGCGTAACCATGTACCCCGATGCCTTGCTGCGTAACTTGGCGCCGAGAAAATTACACTTTGTCGGATTCAACCTGTAGAGTACTTTACGAATGCATTGAAGAACTTTTTCTCGAATGCATCATGTGCTGCATATCGATCACTTGGAGTGGATGATCATGTCGTCGATATACACTTCGATTTCCTTGTGAATCATGTCATGGAAGAGAGGCATTGC